>APFE031136272.1:32221-65448 GCA_000404065.3 Pinus taeda | reverse complement strand
ACACGCAGGTAAGGTAGAGAGAACCTGCGTACCCAGAGATAAACATGATTTTTAAATACTTTCTCTCTTTCTTGAAGTTTGACATGGAGAGCAGAGGTATAAGGCTTGCCAAGGAGGATAGTATGACTGTTGATGGAGCCATACTAACTGCAGATAGTCATGGTGACAAATTTTAGTGTAACAAGTCTAATGGTTACAATCTTTGGGGACAACAACTTTTAATTTTCAAGAACTTTTCTTGATTTTTTGGGGAAGGAAAGGAAATTGAATTAAGGGCTATTGCAAGGAAACTATGGAATATAATTAGATCTAATGGCATGAAAAATCATTTGAAGAAAGAACAAGAAGTTTTTATTACACAATTATGCTCACTAGAGGTTCAAACATCGAAATTATCTATTTCTCCAGATCTCCAAAAATGATTGGACAATCATTCCGAGGTATTTGAGACTACCAAAGGACTGCCAACTATTCATCATTATGATCATGTTATTCACTTTATTATAGGAAATTTTCCTCCAAAAAATTACGCCTTACAAATATCCCTATTCACAAAAGAGTTAAATTAATCACATGATGGAGAAATGCTAGAGGCTAGTATAATTCAACCTAGTCAAAGTTATTTCTCTGATCTAGTAGTATTGATGCACAAAGTAGGATGGATCATGGCGTATCTGTATGGATTATAGGGAGCTAAAAAATCTCACTATTTAAGATAAATTTCTCATTCCTTTCATTGATGAATTGTTGAATGAATTTTATGGAGCAATTTATTTCACTAAGTTGGATCTTCGTTCAAGATATGATCAAATTAGAATGAAGACTGAAGACATTCTAAAAACAACATTCATAACTCATGAAAGACATTATAGATTTTTTTTGTCATGCCTTTTGTCCTTCCTAATGCACCTTCACATTTCAAGGTGTGATGAATTCCATTTTCAAACCATTCCTTAGAATATTTCTCTTAATATTTTTTGATTATATACTAATCTACAACAAGTCTTGGAAGGTTCATGTTTAACATGTTGATAGGGTGCTCAAACTATTGGAAGAGAAACAATTATATGAAAAAATCTACAAGTGTTTCTCTAGAGTAGAGGAGGTGGAATATTTGGGTCATATTGTATCTCATGAGGGCGTTAAGGTAGACCCTAACAAAATTAAAACATTAAAATGGAAAATTCCCACAACCCTAAAGCATATTCTAGGATTTCTCATATTTACAAGGTATTATCACAAGTTTCTTAAGAATTATGGGAAGAATAATAACACCTATAACAACATTACTAAAGGAATATTCATTTTCTTGGACCCCACAAGCAACTAAGACCTTTGAAGATATTAAATAGCCAATGTGCCTAGCATAGGTATTAACTATACTAGACTTCACAAAAACCTTTATTGTGGACTGTGATTCCTCAGGAAATGGAATTGGTATTCTTTTAAAGCAAGAAGGAAGACCTATTTCTTTTTAAAGTCGTCCAATCAAGGGAAAGTATTTAGACAAGCCTATTTTTAAGAAATAAATGTTGGAAATACTACATGCACTAAAGAAATTGTGACCTTACCTAAGGGGAAGACACTTCAAGGTAAAAATAGATCACGATAGTCTTAAATACATTTTGTAACAAAGATTATATTTAGAATAGCAACAAAAATGGTTCACAAAGATGTTAGGTTATGACATTGAAATCATCTACAAAAAAGGGAATAAAAATGTTGTTGTAGATGCACTGTCAAGAAATGATGAGAATGTGGAAGCATTTCTCTGTGCCATTTATAGTATCCAACCTGATAGGATAACTAAAGCAAGAGATGAATGTAAGAATTGCGAAGAGGTGTGGACACTCATTAAAAGTTTGCAACAAGATCCTAGTACATCTGATACATTTATTTGGAAAAATGAATCATTGTGGTACACATATATCTTATTTATTTGTAAGATTTCCAAACTCAAACAAATATTATTTTGGAATTGCACACCTCCCCCTTAGGAGAGAACTTAGGATTTTTAAAAACTTACCACAAGGTTAAAATTATTTTTTCTGGGATAACCTTAAATCTTGTGGCAAAATGTTTGGTCTGCCAAAAAAATAAAGTTGAGACAATTAAGATCCTGAGTCTGTTACAACCTTTAGCCATTCCAAGTCAGCTTTAGCCATTCCAAGTGTCCCCTTTTCCTAGATTTGTGGCATGCATGTCATGAGCCTCAAACTTATTTATTTTACACTTCAGAGCTCATGCTTCACATTGATCATGGATCTCTGACATCCCACAACACATCCAGGAGTCTTTGACACATCCAACTCAGTTATTTCTGGGTAAGTCCCCTTTACCTGTCTTTTGCATCATTTCTGTTGCTTTTAGTGTTTTGGCTTGCGTCAGTGTTGTATGCTTGATTTCTTTGAACACTTGTTATTTTTTGCATGCATGTTAGCCTATACAAGCACCATTTCAGTTTTCATTTGCATCTCACTGTTGTTGCATGCATGACATTGTTTTACATGAACGGTGATTGATTCAGGAACTCGTTTCACACACATGCATGTTGTTTTTCCGAATCTTGCATTCATTGTTTTTATGCATGATCATTCACTCCTTCTTACACTTAGTATCACCATGCATTCACATCTTCATATGCTTTCAGTTGCTTGTTGGCGGGTCTGGGCAACCTTGGCTCGGACTCTGCCTTCCATAGACAACATTGCACAATTCTGAGAGGGAAGGCTCTGCCTTCCTCCCAGAAAATGCACAAATATGGCCAGAAAATGTCCTCTAGTCTTTCTTTATGCAATTCTCAGATATTGTAGCTATTGGTAGAGAAAATTACGCAATGTAATCCCTAGGCCTACATCACTTGCCCGCTGAAATTGTGCATTGTGTTATCTCAGCCCCCATCATGCCAGTTTGGATTGCGGATTGCACAATTCCATAGTAAACAAGCCTCCCAATAGTCTGAACTACCTTTTGGACAATTATGACAGTCAATCTCTCACCCTCCAAGTGAAAATTGCACATTCCTTGCCAGTAGTTTCCAGGGTATGTTGCATGTTAGTCCTCAAGTTTTCTTTCGTTTTAACTAACAAATATCTTGGCATGCATGTCGCCATGTCTCCAGATATAGTAGGTGTTCATCCATCTCTCAGCAGTTCAAGATCAATGGCTTCCAATAGAGCAGGGTCAAAGGACACTGCTGGAAGTGAAACTGGAGATGCAGTTAAGTGAGTGTCTATGAGTTTGCCGATTTACGAAGACACCAAGCTGATCGTAGACAAATACATCAAGATGAAATGGATTGAGATCAATGATACATTCTCAGGCACATTCGGGGAAGATCTTGAATATCACCAAGTCTATGTGAACATTCACAAGTCCGGCTTGTACCAAATTGCATGCAGATATCCCGCATTCCCATGCGTAGACATGATACATTGGGTCATCTCACACTAACCCCAAGACTATGGTATTGAGTAATGTCAACGGGATAGAGATTTCCACTTTCAGGGCACGGTACTATCAATAGATGTACCACTTTCCGAAGCCAATGGTTACCATGGAGACACTATTCATCGTACCTAACAGTTATTCCAACTACAGGGATATCTTGAAGAACTGGGTGAAGGAGCCGACAAAATTCAGGATGACACCCAACCAAATTTACAAGACAAAGAGATTGTGGAAGGCGTATCAGTACTTGGTCATCTTTTCATGTCATTGTATGACCAAGAGAGCACGAAGACCTTCCTGTAGAGTTGGGTGATCACGTTGGACCAACTGGCCAGTGAAGGAAAAGCGTGAAACTGGTCTAACATGTTGGATCACAAGCTAAAGGAATAGATAACAGGAGCTCAGTAGCTGCCCAAAGTTCAGCAAGTAGAAATCTACATGTTTGCTTACATCTTGGATGCAATCTGTGCCCCTTAGGAGTTCCCAGGCTTGAAGTGGGCATGGACACTAGTGGAAACCTCTGTCAATACTTATTGTAAACTGATTTCTGAATGCAGATTTCGAGGACTCACCACACAACAATTAGACAATTTTTTTATCCCGATATACAAAATAATATTTGAGTAGGATGCACCCTGCATGTCAAAGGCAGTAATGCAGGCACTGATCGACATAGTGGATTGGTATGCCTCACCTCTTAGCACCTTCATATGGATGTACAACACGAAGAAGCCTCCACATGTTTTGCCAAAATTTTCCACGAAAAAACTCGTCATGTAAGAAGTTTCATACCACATCTCAGCAGGACTGTCAGCTAGACTACATCAGAAGAAGAAGGCACCTTGGAAAAATCTTTTGTTGCAAATCAGGTTGTAAGAGATATAGAATCTCAAGCATGTGGATGCCGAGATAGAAGAGTTTAAGAAGTTTACTTTTAGCACCCAAAGCTTGAATCTGTATGACCCACATTATTTTGTGAAGGATCACTACGTGAGAGTACAGTTTCCATGGATCCAGGGGGCATGTCATTGGGCTGAGGAAGACCCATGGAGATATTATCACGCAACATCGAAGAGAGCACCAACAACAAAAAAAACATAGGTAAACATACCGATGTGCGACAAAGGCAAGATAAATATTGTCAACATTGCAGAGGTAGAACAAAGCTACAATCTCAGAGCAGATTCACTTGTGTAGAAAGAATCTTTGGAAATAGAGGTGAAGAGGCAACAGCGCGACAAGAGGAACGCGCAAAGGAAGAGAGAAAAACTGAGGATGGAGGAAATAGTGAAGGAGTTGCATGAGTTGAGGGAGCAACTTTGGAAGGAACAGGAGTTACGTAGATAAGAGAAGGAAGCGCAACAAGAACAAATACAACAAGGGGTGTGACATGCACAAATTGATGAAAATGTGCCCATACAGGTAGTAGACTCATCCGAGTAGCTGGTGCAAAACAGACAGGGTGAGCAGTCACAAGAGCAAGACTTCACTTAAGAGATTGAATAGGTACTTGAGTAGATGGATACAAAAATGGAGAAGCCATAGTTAGAGCAAGACATTGATCCCATGCCTTACCACCAAGAGGTCTACCAACTGGCTTCACCAGATCCAAAAGTAGAGAAGGTCTGAAGCGACCAAGGATATATTGAGATCCTTGGAGACAATTTGAAAGAAGAGATTAACAACATATCATTTGACGTGTCACAATATAGAGTTATGAAATCACACAGAGTGTCTACTCCTGCTGACCACACATTTCCTGCACAGTTTGAGGAATGAGTGATTGTATCTAACGTGCGCAAGCATCCAACAACATTGTTCAATGCTACCAGAGCATATGCCGAAGCCACTAGCTCGAGTGTTCGCTTCTTAATAGTAGAGAATGAGCAAATGGCTAAGGAGTTGTAGACAAGCAAGGAGGGAGGAGAACTAGTTACAACATTCACCCAAGCAGAGTTGAAGAAGGCGATACTGGATGAAGTATTGTCCCTTGAGATAGTCATGTGAGTTTTGTATTCCAGATTTTGTACCATGCATAAGGCAGTTGTCCATATCAACGGTTGGCAGTAGCGATGTGCTAGAAGAGCACATATCTTGTCAAACTTGCATACTATTTTTGACCACATGGTAACATGGACAATGAGATACAAGGGAGCCCCATTACACTTACCCAAGATGATGAAGCCCAGAGTGGTTGAGTTGAAGGCACACATCCGGAGTCATATCCGGAACTATGAAGAAATCCCACAACTCATCACTATTTTGTAGGCTTCCCATGCACATGTATTTAGAAGCATGGATTTTGTTGTGTGCGCACATGCAATCCCATCTACTGGGACACTCACCGAGGCAAGGACGAAGGCACAAGTCCGATTAGATCTAGACTCGTACTTTGACGAGTTGATGCACATAGCCACCAATGCAGATTTGGAAATCAGTGCTGACACCATGCATCAGTATGTCACTGGTCCAGCCACACTCAAGACAATGACACACATGTTATTAGACGAGTTGGACAGAGGAGCCAAAGCAGTGTACCCAGATGCAACATAGGCAAGAGTTCGTTTATAGAAAGATGTCACCACAGAGTACATGGATACCATCATGGACTACCAAGCTTGGCATCGGTTCGATACCATCGAACATCATGAGGATGTCGAATATTTGGTCTTCCCATAGTTGTCCGAGTCATAGTGATGTCTCGTATGGCTTACTTAAGCCTATTTTGTCTCACATGGGTACATGTGCAGATTGTAAGTAACATCTTGTCAGGTGGAAGTTCAAGTGTCAATAGCTAAATGTAATAGTCATAGAGTAGTTGAAGAGTCATGAGGGTAGATGAACAACCACAAAGAGGAATGTCATAGGACATCCAATCCTTTGCTATATATAATACCTCATAACTCATTTTACAGGATTTTGTTCAGCCAAGCTTCTAATAAGAGTATCTTAGAGAAATATTGGAGAGTATTGCAATGAGCCTTGGCTTCTCTATTGTGCAGAGCTAGTAAATCTCTTTGGAGGAGAAGGTGGTAGTGATTGTAATGTTCTGCTATCGGGACTAGCAATTGGTCATGGTTGTACTATATGATTGAAAATTTTACTTCAATAGAATAGAGCCATCAAGTTTCATGCATATGTTGCTATTGTATCCCAACTATCTTGGTTACTATAGTGATATATGTATTTTTTTCTTACGCACACATGTATGGACTCTTTCTGTATAAGTATCTATAAATCTTACTGAGATGTGTTGTTGGTTTAACCATCACTTTGGATTGTTAGGTAACTTTCTTTCTAGTTCTTGATGCATCTTCACTCATGTGTTCCCTTCCAAGCCGCGTGTTATCACAGTTTCCAATGGGCACACTCATCCCACTTTCCATGTGTTTGAACCATTCATGCACCTCGCTTGGGTTTCCGCATAGGTCACAACCTTGCTACCAATAAGGACACCTTACTTGCCTTAGCTTGAAACTGCGATCAAGGCAATATCGTACGAGCCATTACTAAGACTCCTACAACAAATAGATTGAGATCTAGTTGGGACTTCTTATCAGGGAGATCCCCTGACATGTTGGCGGGTCCAACACCGTCAACATTTCTAGCGCTAGAAAGAGTGTCAGATGATAAGTTGTGTCCTCTCATCCTATTTTAAACCTTTATACATCGATCATGGATTCTGTCACACTCATCCCTCTGCAATGTTTTTCGCATGCCGAACCTCTCAACATCATGAGGGATTTTTTCGATCTCTTATCTAAATTCATGTATGATGGTGAAGGAAAAGTATCCTGAGTACTTAGAAGACTTCTATGCATTCCTTGATGAAGCAGACAAGTTCTATGTAGAAGAGATCAACCTCCTGCTTTCATACACACTTCGTGAATCCCCACTAAGGTGGTGCTGGAGTCTGCCTCCCAGTAGTGTGCGCTCAATTGAGCATTTTTGTGATCTCATTGAATCTAATTTCCATCATTTTGATCCAGAACCTCTTGATTAAAAATTGTTACAACAATGAAAGTCCCTGCATCAATTGCCTATGGAACTTTGGGATTGCTTCCGTGTGTTGCAGTTTCAAGCTTTGAAAAGTCAAATGAAATTCTAATATCTCATGGAAAAATTTGAGTACTGTCTTACCAAATATTTTAATCCTAAAAGAATGTTCAAGCCCAAGACCCACTCAACATACTTCAGTGATGGAGCTGCACAATCACATATGGACATGGTCATTGTCACAAGTGATTGTCCACTGTCCCCTCATCAAATAACTCCATCACTGTAGAGTGATGTGGGAGAGCATGCAAACACGTCTGTTCAACTGTCACATCCTCCCAACTTCACTTCTCTCAATTTTCGTGCAGATTTGGTTGCGAAGCCCATGGGTTGTCACATGCCTATTTTACCTCAACCTCTGTCTTCATGTTCTGTTGATCCTTTGGATTGCACTATCTTGTGATCTCCCATTCTAGAATCTACACCTGTTGTGAATGAGGATTAAGACATTGAAGGATTTGGTGTTGCACAACCAACGAATGCTATCATTCATGAAGAGTATGACTGGGATATTGAGCATCAACCCTTGGCGAAGGATGACTCCCTTCTCTTTGAGCCTCCTCCATGTTTTCCTGACATCTTTAGTGATTCTTCCATCCTTGATTTCACATGTGTATCTCCATCTATGGATGCAACCATTGTTGATCATTCGCAGAACAACCCAGATGCTAGTCCATCATTCGACAACGGAGAGGACAAATCATTCATTAACAATCCACTTAATTTTTCATCTACCTTTTCAAGAAATGAAGAGGGTGAATTTTTCTGCTTCTCATATACCCCTCTCTTTGATTGATCAGATCATGAGGATGCCGATGAAATCATTGATGATTCTATCGTAGTTGATATTTCCAAATCACCTATTTATGATGATCTTTCTGTTGACGAAGTTGAAAGACCATAGACTGTTGACGCACTTCAGCCTAAGATGATGGTTATCTCAAGCCCTCACTGTCCTAAGGTTGGTTTCACTTTTGATTAGGAAATTTTTGAATCACTCAAGGCTCCACATAACTCATATATATGCATTGAATATCAATCTCACACACCAATTATGCTTCCTCCACTCGAACTACATGATCCCATCGCTCATGCATAGGAGGAATCTTATATAGCAAGCATGCGTGCATGACACAAGTTGTCTTTGTTTCTTTCGTTTGCTTGCATGTCACAGTCAAGAGTATGTGTATGCTTAACATCTGCACATAGTGTCACACAACATCATGGTAAGTCCACAGATTGCATGTCATGCACTTGCACTCACTTATGTTCTGTTGATGCATTTAAACTCAGAGTGTGCTTGTCTTCATTGTTATATCTTTCATGTTTGTTGGTTCACACAAGTTACACATTATGTTTTCACGCCTCCTGCACTTCCTTGTGACATACCCTAAAGTGCTCGAAACATGACCATTATAAAATATGCTCATCCATGTATATAGCTCAGATTCCTCGTAAGACTTTGTTTGGAAAATGTTTTGAGCTTTCCCTGAAGAAATAGCTCTTAAAACCCTAAAATGAGGGTCATCGCTCTTATGAGGCTCAAAATAGAGATGGTCGCTTATTGCACTATTTCTTACCAGCGATGGCATCGCTCTGTTCTCTTGCATACCCACGAGGATCCAAAAAGGTAATTTTTCCAAAGAGTATGAGAAGCTTCGTGATCTAGAAGCTTCCAGAGCGACAAGTTGGAGGTTTTTTCAGATAGATGAGGTCGAATCCTCTCAACTTAGCCTCTTTGTCTTATTCCTATGAGCTACCTCCTTGATATGAGAGTCTAATCCTATATTTGGAGAAGTCCTAACTCCCTCTCCCTGCCTATAAATTCCTCCTCTCCCATTCCCAAATGGTTGGTCTATGTCCATTTGCACTGCTATGCTAAGCTTGTGCTTAGAGGATATTCATTAGACTTGGAGGAGTGTTTGGAAAGTTTCTTGGCTTGGATTTAGATTACCACTCAAGGAGAGGCTTTCAACCTCAAGGTTATGGTTGTAAGATTCCCTTATTATTTAAATAATATACATCTGCTGGTTCATCTTCCCAAAATATATGTGTTCATGTATGTATTAGCTTGGCATTCCTTGATCAACTAAGTAAGTTATTATTGGATTTGCTATTGGTTTTGGAATTCTTTGTTGTCTCTTGATCACTTGTGTAGGTACATAAGTGCTAAGAGGAGCAGGAACAAGTCCGTGACACAAGCGGTTCGAGGCTCTCAACAAAGCAAATTGGAATAGCATCAGAATGGGGTTGGTCATCTCTCTCATTCTACTTTTCAATTATAATCTAGGAAGATGTCTAGTTGATTGTCACTTCAGTTGCCAGACCCACTCATTAGGCTAGAGGGATCGTCTCTATCCACAGACAAGATTAACCTTGTCAACAAAATGGCGACTCAACTAGGGAGCTTATGACCCTTTCCTTCCCTTTCTTCACTTTGTATTTTGAAGAGTTTGATCAACCATTTAGTTTTAGACTTCATTGCTTGTCTGTAGTCAGTGTCACTTTTTGATAGATGTCTGAAGGTTGTTAATTTGAGTTGTTCTTGAAGATTTTGAGTTTATTTTTTATTTTCCTCAATCATCACAGGTTTTACCTTGACAGTCGCAACGATATCGCAAGTTTTTTTATTACAGTAGAAATGACCACTACTTTCCTCCTGACAGGTGCGATGATTGCAAAAAATTAAGAAATTTAGGGTTTCTCTTCTTATTTTCAGTTCTGTTTTCCTTCTCCCACTGATTTATGAGTGTGATCTTCATTGAATCTATTATTGTTTGATTGCAATCACCTTTGAACTTGGTTTGAGTGTCCTTGAAGTTTGATTATCCTTTTAGGGTTTCTAGGTCTTCTAGGTCAACCTTCGTCCACTCGTTGGTCTTCTCATCAGTTATCTGAGATCGACTACCTATGTTAAAGGGCCTTTGTGCATTCAGACATCCTATGCAGATCACTTTTGGTTCTTGTGTCTTAAGTTATTTTCATTAGTAGTTACTGTGGAAGTTTCTTAAGTTCTCTTTGACAAATGATATATTACAAATTGGTTGTCTCATTGGAATCGAAAGGAAGTGTTTGTTTTGAATTTTGTGTTTCAAAAAGTGAAAGTGAAAGTGTTATTCTTTTCATAGTTTTTGAAGAATTTTGAGTTTCATTCAAATCATTGACGTGAAATATATTTTCATATTTGTTGGCTTGCTTGCATTCTCTTTTACTTTTTCACTAGATGATGTTAGTTTCATTTTGAAAAAGAGAAAAACTCATCATTATATCTTAAGGAAATTTTTCTTTAAGGTTTGTTTTGGCATTGCATTTTCTTATCATATGAAAGATTAGATTTCATAGTTTTCATTTAGCGTTTGAATATTGTCATGGATGCACTTTTTCATTTGGTTTGATTCATGGTTTAAGTGATATTCTTCCCTACATAGATAGATTTCATTGAAATGAAGGATTTCATTTCATCATCTAGTTTGTATTTTAGGAATAGGTAACATTATTAAGGCCTTGAAATTGAAACATAATTCCAAGATCAACTTTAAAATCTATCAATTAATTTGAGTGTTTGAAACATTAACGTTCATATTTAGTGGTCTAGGCTAGAGACGTGTTCCGGTGTCTTTAAAACTTAGCATCTGTCATTCGCTTCGACATTAGACAGTGCTAGCATAGACTTGTGCTCCCCGTATCATCAAGTATATAAAGGGAGACCCCCATAGGTTGCAAACCTTATCCCATAGGAAGCCAATTTTTCCACCCTGTAAATGCATTACACTAAACACAACATTCGGGGAGATTGCCTACACGTAGATCAAGTCCTTGGTAAATTTATTTGTTGAGGTGTATATTGCAGTTCACGATTACTTGATACTCATATTGCCCAGAGTCACCTGAGTGGTCATTTCTATCTTTTCTGACTCTTTAAATTTGAAAATATCATAGATCAACTTGTCCTTTCGAGCTCGCTAAACCAACGAAAGTGACTAGAGTCACCTTTTTGTCCTTTTCTCAACTCTTAAAACAAGCAAAAGGAAACGCTTTTGTTTCAAATTCTAAAATTAGTTGACCGCAGAACAACATTATTCCTATGGAAATGCTTCTTAGTAGATCTTAGGTTGATACTGATGGCAACATTTCCCTGAGTTTACTAGTCAAGGAAACCTATTTAACAGGAATCCTAGTCCTTTTCTTTCTTTTGGAAATGTTGGTGCTCCTTATATGGCAACTTTGTCCCTTCCTAGATTGACCATTGGTTTGCCAATTTGGTTTTTTTCGACCTTAGTGGTTCCGAGTGTCCAAAATGATTTTCAACCAAGTTCTCCTCCACCTAAACAACATCAACCTCATGTTGATCCTAAAGTTAACCCCTTTATTTCTCACTGATTTCTTCACCCTATTCTTCCTCTTCACCTGGTGAAAGTCTGGATTGTAGTAATCAAGAAGCTAAGAAGAAGAAGAGGAGGCTAAAGAAGAAGAAGCCAAATAAGAAAGGGGGAAACCAAACATCCATTGCTACGGATGCAACTAATGAATAAAAATATTCCAACGAGCCTTGGAAAGAAAAATTACCTTGCATGTTATGTAAGGGTGACCACCTTCTTCAGAATTTTCATGGTATTCCCAAGGTCTTAGAAGTATGGCCCACCTATTCACATCAACCTTTGTCATTAGCCTATAATGATCATGTAGGTGACAAACCTTCAACTAGTAATAGTAAAGCATATGGGAAAAAGGGAAAAGTCAAATTTCCTTGTAAGTTGTGTGAAGGTAATCATACCATTCACCTTTTTCCTCTTATGAATGAAGCTTCAAAAGATTTGGAAAACCTTACGGCTTCTCAACCTCGTCTTTCGATCTGGTGTTGAAATATTTCCCCTGATCCTCCACTAGTTGATTCAGTGTTTGATTGAAATTCATCTTTGGTAAATCCCACTCTCTCTAAAAGTGAGTCTCGTGAGTCTATTCTTGACCAACCATTGATTGAGAAATGGTAGACTTGACCCCACCTTCAGTTAACCATACCTTTCCGGTAGAGAGTGAACCTCATACTGCTTAGGTTCTTCTAGTCTCTTTAGTTTCAAATGAACTAGCGGTAATACTCTTGTTCCCGAGGTGCATGAGAGCATTTATCCTATTCCCTTTGAATAAGAAGTCAAATCTCATGTTCCTATGACACCCCCTCTGAGTAGTTTAGTCACTACTTTTGATTGGAGTTGATCGGATATCTCCTTTCATCTTATGTGCCTTTCTAGATTACAATATCGGCTTACCATATGGCCGTAACTAGCACAGTCATAGACGAGGGTATGTCTATTAGTATTATGTCCTAACTACTTGGCAAGATTTGGGTTCTCCTTAGCTTGTCCCCATCACCCAGAATTTGTTATATTTTAACAAAGGAACCAGTCAATCATTAGGGATCCTTCCTAAGTTTCCTATTACTTTGGGAGGAAAGACTGTCTATATAGACTTGATGGTCATCCAAGGTCTATTGGATTTTAATATACTCCTTGTTTGTGACTATGTTTACATCATGACAACTCTTTTTTCTTACCTCTTTCGAGTGATGTGTTTCCCATATGAAAGAAGAATTGTGATCATTGATGAACTTACATTCATTTTTCCTGAATTAACTCCCACTAAACCATGATCCCTAAATGGTTCTTATTTGCAAGAGGTACCACCCCCACCAAAATTTAATTACGTTACCACTTGTTCCATGTCCGCATCTACTGATGATCTAGTAGGTGATACAGTACACCATGTACTAGGGGCATTGGAACATGATTTTTCAATTGGAACCCTGGACATGTATCCCTTCTAGAGTGTTGTTCTCCTATCTGATGAGAGACTCTTGGAAGCCATGGCCTCTATTGTTTTGTGATCAATGCTATGGAGTAGAGTTCTCTATCCTGTGTCAAGCTCCTTAAAAATTGAAATAAAGGATACGGGGCAAAGTTCCTTGTCTCGTGTCAAGCTCCTTAAAAAATGAAAACAAAGGATCTGGAGAAGAGTTCCCTGTCTTGTGTCAAGCTCATTAAAAAATGAAACAAGGAAAATGAGGATAGTTCTTTTACTATGTCAACCTCGTTAAAAAATGATATATGTTATGAGCACGATTCTTTTTCCTGTGTCAAGCTCCTTAAAGAATGAAACAAATCCCCTTCCAATTCGAGTCTTTGATTAGATATCGTAAAATCCTAGTAGAGTCTTTCACTTGATCTTGTAAGTGAACCTTCATTCCATATACCTGTTAGTAACCAATAGTATACTTAGGTGAATGAAATGAAGCTTAGGGGGCATGTACCTTGAATTGAGTCATTATATTGGGGGCATGCAAACTTATCTCCAGCATAGTTTATCTTTGTTTCAAGCTTGTGTAAAAATGAAACCAAATCTAAGCACAATTTGTTTCCGTTTTAAGCTTGTATAAAAATGAAACCATCTTCAAGTATACTCAAGCATAGTTTCTTGTGTTTCAAGCTTGTGTAAATATGAAACAATTCTCACTTTACATCTCGTGATTTCCATTTTTGTTAGTCGGTTTTTGTTAGATGAGCCTTGGTTTTTTCATTCCAATGTCACCATCTCTTTGGATGATCATATGCTTTCACTTGGTTGTTTTACCCTTACTCGAGGAACATATGCAATGAGTGGTCTTATTAGCCAGCCTCCCACCCATTAAATGTTTCTGAGCTGTTCCATCATTACCGGAACCAGTTTCTATCCTTTTTATACCACTCGTTCCTCTAGGTGGAGTCCCCTTTTAGCTCTTTTCAAAATCCAAAAATATGAAAAGATTTCCAAGTACTTGTCATTTCTAACTCGTTAAAGTAAATGAATTGACTTCGTCTCAGTATATGTGCACCCCTTTTCCAGGTTGAGAATGACTATTTACATAAAAGGTATACCTTGATCGACATGGTCAAGAGGTTCTCTCGGATATTGTTTTATACCTTTTCGGGTTTGAGAGACAAATTACAAAAAGGAACATGATGGGGTTTTCTTTTTCATCTATTTTTCAAACTCTCTAAATATGAAAAGGACAGTGAGTTTTTCTTATGTCGGACTCGTAATTTTATGATGAAATATTGTCACCATGACAATATCGAGTTTCTCCTTCCTAGGACTCGTAAAACCTACTAGGATGGATTCATCTAAAGGGTGAATTTATGCAAAAAGCATATGGTATCCTCTTCAACCTTGTGTAAAAATAAAGAGGTACTTGCTAGAAATATCGGGGAAAAATGAAGATAAAACATCCTTTTTATAGGCAGCATGTCGCTCCTGAAGAGGATACTTGAGGAACATATGCAATGAGATATTAGCCAGAATATTGACCATTACATGTTTTTGAGTGGTTCCATCATTACCAAAACCAGTTTCTATCCTATTATACCACACATTCCTCCAGGTGGAGACCCCTTTCAGCGATTTTCAAACTCCAAAAATATGAAAATATTGCCAAGTAATTGTCATTTCAAACTCGTTAATGTAAATGAATTGATGTCATCTCAGTATATGTTTACCCCTTTTTCAGGCTGAGATTGACTATTCACGAAAAAGGTACACCTTGATCGACATGGTCAACAAGTTCTCTTGAATATTGTTTTCTACCTTTTCGGATTTGAGAGATAAATTACCAAAAGGGACATGATGGAGTTTTTTTTTTTGTTTGTTTTTCAAACTCTCTAAATATGATAAGGACACCGAGTTATTCTTACGTCCGACTCATTAAAATTTTACGACGAAATACTTATCCCCATGAAAAGACTGAGTTTCTCCTTCCTAGGACTTATAAAACCTAGTAGGATGTATTCATTTGAGGGGTGAACTTATATGACAAGCATATGGTATCCTCTTCAAGCTTTTGTAAAAATAAAGAGGTACTCGCTAGAAATAGCGAGGAAAAATGAAGATGAAACATCCTTTGTATAGGAAGCATGTCGCTCTTGAAGAGGATACCTAAGGAACATCTGCAATGATTGGTCTTATTAGCCATCCTCTTAACCATTACATGTTTTTGAGCGGTTCCATCGTTACCGAAACCAGTTGCTATCCTTTTATACCACCTGTTCCTCTAAGTGGAGTCCCCTTTCAGCTCTTTTCAAACTCCAAAAAATATGAAGATATTTCCGAGTACTTGTAATTTCGAACTAGTTAAAGTAAATGAATTGACGTCGTCTCAACATATGTTTACCCCTTTTTCGGGTTGAGATTGACTATTTATGAAAAAGGTACACATTGATCAACATCGTCAAGAGGTTCTCTCGGATATTGTTTTCTACCTTTTTGGGTTTGAGAGACAAATTACGAAAATGTACATGATGGAGTTTTCTTTTTCGTCTCTTTTTAAAACTCTCTAAATATGAGAAGGACACTGAGTTAATCTTATGTCAGATTGATTAAAATTTTATGATGAAAGACTTGTCAACATGACGAGACTGAGTTTCTCCTTCCTAGGACTTGTAAAACATACTATGATGGATTCATCCAAAGGGTGAACTTATACGACAAGCATATGGTATCCTTTTCAAGCTTGTGTAAAAATAAAGAGGTACTCGCTAGAAATAGCAGGGAAAAATGAAGATGAAACATCCTTTGTATGGGCAACATGTCGCTCTTGAAGAGGATACCTAAGGAACATCTATAATGAGTGGTATTATTAGCCAACATCTTGACCATTACATGTTTTTGAGTGTTTCCATCATTACCAAAACCGGTTGCTATCCTTTCATACCACTCATTCCTTTAGGTTGAGTCCCCTTTCAGCTCTTTTCAAACTCCAAAAATATGAAAAGATTGTCAAGTAATTTTCATTTTGAACTCGTTAAAGTAAATGAGTTGATGTCGTCTCAGTATACATTTACCCCTTTTTCAGGTTGAGATTGACTATTTATGAAAAAGGTACACCTTGATCAACATAGTCAAGAGGTTCTCCCAGATATTATTTTCCACCTTTTCGGGTTCAAGAGACAAATTACGAAAAGGGACATGATGGATTTTTATTTTTTGTCTCTTTTTCAAACTCTCTAAATATGAAAAGGACACCGAGTTATTCTTACATTGGACTTGTTAAAATTTTATGACGAAAGACTTGTCACCATGACGAGACTAAGTTTCTCCTTCCTAGGATGCGTAAAACCTACTAGGATGGATTCATCCAAAGGGTGAACTTATACGATAAGCATAATTTATCCTCTTCAAGCTTGTGTAAAAATAAAGAGGTACTCGCTAGAAATAGTGGGGAAAAATGAACATGAAACATAGTTGAACGCTAGTGGAATTATGCTACCTACAACAAAGTCTTGGGGATGACTCTCCACCCAACCATAGGCTCAATTGCACAAAATATTGCTACAACTGACCACCCTCGAGCCCTCAATCAACATACTACTGCCAGGGTATCCTTTCGAACCCTTGGTTGATAGGGGTAACCTATGTCTTCACCTGTATGAGCCCCTACTTTGGTAACAATATTGATGGCTTGTCTATATATTTCATCATCCTACCTCAGCTTTGAGTTAATAAGTTTTGCACCCCTCTAGCGGGCACGATCTTCCCACTTGGAAATAAGCTTCGGACATTCCTCTGTGGCATGTGTATTGACCCTGCAATGTGAGCACCAAGGTTTTCGGGGAAGGGGAAAATCTCTTGCAAAATGACCTATCTCATCATAGTTGTAACATCTGATCGCTCCTCTTCTGCCAGTTCGTCCTCCCCAGGAACCACCTCCACCTCTCCCACAGCCTGCCCCGTATCCCTGAGATACTTTCCTTCCGCCACCCAAAATGTTGTTCGGTCCAATCTATCTGCAAGGGCATCCAGAGCCCGACATCTTTCTGTACCATGCATGGGTAGATGACCCACAGAATTCACAATGGAGAGTATTAGTTGCAGAAGAGTACTTTTACAAAATAGTGTCTTATAACACTATTCTCCCAAGAGAATGGATGATGAAATCATGGAATGATGGAATGCCAGAATGCCTCTCATCTTCCTCATCATCTATTAAATAGAGCAAACATTGGAAGGGGAACCACATGCATACACTCCATGTGTCCACATGCAACTTTATTTCTTTCTTGTTTTGTTTCTTTTGTTTTTACTTTTTGATAGCTTTACCGATTTTTACTGCTTTCTTGTTTTATTTCTATTTATATTTATTTAAAGCTTTAGTATTGTTATTTATTATTTATTTTCTTGTATTTTTAATATTATATTATTTATTATTTATTATTTTTATTATTATTTATTACTTATTATTTTTATTATTTATTATTTATTATTAAGGGACATTACACATTGTTTGACTCATTATTACAGTCATGAAAATTATTCCACTTTATTTCGTGTTTTGTGTCGATGATGAGGGAATCATTATGACTCTCCTTCGATGGGTCTCTTCTTGTTGACTTCAGCTCGTTATCTAGGAAGATAACTTAGAAACTTCCTTTCAGTACCTTAGAGCTTGCATGCCTTAATGGAAAGTTCTTTACATTTGACAAAATGTTTCCGTTATTGGATTTCAATCGGGTGATTCCATGAGTGTTCGACCTCATCTTCATTATCACATTCACAGATCGTATTGTTTTATCTTGAGATCCATTGTCATTATTGGTGGTTTCTCTCGTACCTATTAATAGTCCACATCATTGGCTGGTAATCAGGTGGTTTTCTAGCATGTTCAACTTCAACACATTTATTTGCATGTTAGGATTTGTACGTTGATCGAGATGGGATGGAGCACAAGAGCCTAAGTATTTTATGTTATGAATCAGGCTACATGGAGTTATATGTCATTCATGATTGTACACATGTTTGTACTATATGGATGGTTGTGACCATACCGCGAACCTTTATATTTGTGATAATCCTCGTTATCTAGATGGTTGCGCCCATACCATGGATCTTTTCATATAGTCTTCATCATTTGGATGGCTACGTCCATGTCATGGATTCATGTCTTGATCTCAAATATGTATATGTATATGTGTCATTTATTTGCAGATCTCCTAAAAGTGCATGTCCTCGCCATTGCAAGAGCACGTAAAGCATCTCAACCATCACTCCTCATTCTGCCTTCATGCTTTAGGGGGCATCTGTTACGCAGTATTTTTTCACATCTCCTGCACTTCCTTGTGACATACCTCGAAGTGCTTGAAACATGACCATTATACAATATACTCATCCATGTATACAACTCATATTCCTCCTAAGACTTTGTTTGGAAAATGTCATGAGCTTTCCTTGAAGAAATAGCCCTTAAAACCCTAAAATGAGGGTCATCGCTCTTATGAGGGTCAAAACATTGATGGTCACCTATTGCACTGTGTTATACTAGTGATGGGATCTCTTTGTTCGCTTACATACCCGCGATGATCCCAAAAAGGTAATTTTCCCAAAGAGGACGAGAAGCTTTGTGATCTAGAAGCTTCTAGAGCAACGAGCTAGAGGTTGTTTCAGATAGATGAGGTCGAATCTTTTCAACTTGGCCTCTTTTTCTTATCCCTATGAGCTACCTCCTTGAGATGAGGGCTTAATCCTATCTTTGTAGAAGTCCTAACTCCCTCTCCTAGCCTATAACTTCCTCCTCTCCCATTTCCAAATGGTTGGTCTATGTCCATTTGCACCCTTATGTTGAGCTTGTGCTTAGAGGCTATGCATTAGACTTGGAGAAGGAGTGTTTGGAGAATTTCTTTTCTTGGACTTGGATTACCACTCATGGAGAGACTTTCAACATCAAGGCTATGGTTTTAAGCTTCCCCTTATTCTTTAAATAACATACAATTGCTGGTTCATCTTCCCAAAATATATATGTTCATGTATGTATTAGCTTGGCATTCCTTGATCAGCTATGTAGGTTATTATTGGATTTTCTATTGGTTTTGGCATGCTTTGTTGTCTCTTGATCACTTGTGTAGGTACATACACACTAAGAGAAGCAGGAACAATTCCATGACATAAGAAGTTCGAGGCTCTCAACAAAGGAAATCAGAATAACATCAGAACGAGGTAGGCCATCTCTCTCGTTCTACTTTTCAATTATAATCTAAGAAGATGTCTAGTGACGCAAGGCCAACCCCGCTTACACCCACAGTTTGCACGGATTATGCACATAGCCTGTCTATCCCAGGAATTTTAACTCTCTGCCGAGTTGAATCTTCAATATTAAGGTTAAGGCCCCATTAATCAATTCCTATGTGGAATGATTTACTAATGCCCAACATAGGCTAATGCCTAGTCCATATACAATTATTGGGTCTTAATCACCCCTCAAGCATTCACACATCACGTTATTTAACCTTTCATTATAATCCATCCCAGTAGGACTCATTCACCCTTCATTAACCCTTAATAAACCTTCGCTAACCCTTTAACCACATATATATAACCTTCCCCTCTTTAACATTGGTTACATATATTTTAACACATAAAACCTTCCATCCTTTGATAACGTTGGAATTATATATAAAACCTCATATATTCGTGCTTAATCCTTTATAAACCATTTACAAAGGAAATACCCGCAAAACATACCTTTTCCGCCTTTATATGGCCTCTGCACAGATATCGATGCTCCCTTTATCGCTATCGCTAATCGCTCCTCTGCGGGTTTCATTAACACCGGGTTCTTTCGCCTCCAATATGCAATAAAGAAATATTGGATTTGAAATATCATTAACCATGCCATGTGACTTATCGGGTTTTCCCTTATCACCTTTCCATAGTGCTGCACTGCAATCGCCGAAACCCCGATCACCGATACCTCCGATTGCCGATCAAACAACTTGCATGACAATCCTCCACCATCAATCTTCCTCCATCAAATCTGACAATTGACATTAATTTCAGGTCAACAACAAGCATGGGGATTACTGCCCAAAAAGCATTTTCCTCTCTCCTCATCACTGCTACGTGTCACTCGGTTAGTGGAATCAGGTGACTAACCTTCAGTACCATTTACGGTTTTGAGGCCACCCAAAATACCACTTCTTGTTGTGAAACCACTTCTTCGCTGATTATCCTCTGCGCTCTTCCACCATGTGTTGACTATTTATCTATGAGATCCAACATATATTGTATGCTGATACTTCATTTCATCACTCTTCTGCTTCACTTAGATTTTCCACCATTTCTTCATTTTTCTGTGGTTCTAGGTTTTCAATGGTTTCGGCCTTTTGCTCAATTCAATTCCACTTGAGATTAACTTCGTGATTTCTTTGATCACTGTCCTCTTGGCCTCTAATTGATCCTTCGAATGGTTCAAATATCCACACAATCATCTGTCCCTTCGTCTCCTCTATGTATTCGCCTCAATTCTGCCTACATATATAAACTATGCAAATCTCTCATTACGTCATTCAATATTCGGATCACACACTTATACTCAAGATCGAATTCTTTGTATATAAATATAAAACAAATGATTACATATTGAGACTCAGTTTCTTTGGCCTGATTATTCTAATTAGTGGCCTTTGCTTCACACTCTGCCCGTAGGCTTACAATCAAACCTATCTCACCTATCTAAACTTTTTCTAACCTCTGACTAACTTATGATCATGCCTTTTAGGCTTTCATTTATAAAAAGGGATTCTAAAACCAATTTTTCGTTTAGACCCATAAACTCCTCAAAAAAATTCCTAAATCTCTTCCTCATTCCTAAAACTCCTCTCTAATCCATAATTTCATGAACTGACCTTTAATCTAAGTTTTACAATTAATTCTCAAATCCCTTAATCTCTCAACTATCCTAATTCTCTCATGTTCTCCTACATTTGAGAACATTTATAGATATGCCTCACCATATTCAATTAAATCCCTATTCTGGATTCTCTCATTAAAATCAATCAAAACATTAATAATTACATTTAATTCACACTTAAGAAACCAACTTCCTTGAAAACACAATACCCCTATGTCTACTAAAATACAATGATTTTTCTTGGGCTGAATGCTCCTGCATCAGACTCCCAAAGTAGAAAATTTTCATGATCTCCTAATCATGCGTGCTCATATGTTGATAGAAAAACCTCCAGGGTCCCAAAATTTAGTTTGTAGCTGTCCAAATGCCTTGTACCTTTGTTGCTGTTGTATGTCAGTTGTCTTTTGTTTCATTTTCTTCTCTTCATTCAGTTTCAAATTCTGATTGATCATTCTTCCTACTGCTGCTAATATCCTCCATATGGATTACTTCATAATTAACTACCACATATCTTCAATCTTTGTGTCCAACATATTCTTGGTCTGGTCCATACTTTGCCACTTACTTCTTCCTCTTTCTCTCTGTTTCAGGTTGTTGCTGCTGTCCACTAACTCTTCAAACTTCTATTCTTATCCTTGAAGTTGTCTAATGTCGTTCTTCACTTATTGTTATTACAATGGCCTCCCTTTCATCCTTACCCTCTTTCATGATTATCTCTTTCTGCATTGAATCATGATTGTCCAACATTCTCTTTAGCAATTGAACATCTATGTTCCATGGATTGAATTCTTCATAGAATCTTCTTCTTCCATTTGGTTGCTTATCTGTGCCAAATTTTCTCCAGCATCTGCAACTAAACTTGCACTCATAAAAATTTTTGTTAAAATAAAAATCATAAGGCCTCAGTGCCTCTTCTTATTTTGGCAACACATCAGTATGATGCTCTATTTTCACCTTCTCTATTAGCACATTAGTATGCTGATTTGAATTCCCAACAGAATTCACGAGACTGTCAGCTAGTCTCTCGTCCATGCCATCTGCTTCTATGATGTCTCTCTGCCCTTGTCCACTGTAGTGAACTCCTTCCTCTGCAATCACACTGTCATACTCTAAATTTTCTAGCAAATACTCCAACCATTCAGGTTCTCTATGACACTTCATAAGTACTTCATCATTACTTATGGTTCCTGCATTTATACTTAAATTATCAGTTTCAAAATCACAAGGTTCAACAGTCTCAACTGTTGCTTCACATATCAGCTCTTTAGTCTGAATTTCATCTCCTTCTTTCACAAGAAATTGTTCATGTCTTGTCACAGTTTCAAATATCAATGCATTATCAAATTCTTTCTGTTGCAGTAAATCATTGCTTCTCCCATTTAAGATACATTCTCCATCCTCCTTTACTTCAGAGTTTTTATCTTCTGAAAGATATTCTTCCATCCTTTTGACAGCTCCAAAATATTTCTCATCCTCTACAAAACTTGTAATCACATCAAAATTATTAGATTCAACAATACAAGGTTTTACATTTTCCTGTTGGTCTGCATTTGTCCAACAGTTCAAAAAATCATCACTAATTCCTTCTTCTTCACCCAGAACTTCACCCTACTCTGGTTCACAAATGGATACTTCCATTTCCAATTCAACTTCTCTAAGTTATTCAGATCTCAATTGAACACTTAGTACCTGTTCAAGCTTCATCAGCTCTTCTACTGATTGCATATTCACCTGCTGACTTCTCTACTTTTTGTAGCCTCATTAGTAATTTATGCCACCTCACTAGTTTTTTCCTCAAGACCCAACCTAATCTTTGGTTTTTCTCAAGTATCATCATCAATACATTGAGTTGTTCTTTCATCTATGCAATCTCTTTGTCAAGCTCCTCTTGACCCATGCTCTTTCCATTTGCCTCGACATTCTCTTTCTTCACCTTTCTTTTGTTGTGGTTTTCTTCAGAACCTCTGCTATGACTATCAGTAGCCATCTTCTTCTCTATCTTTGTGAGCTCCTCACTCACTTACTATGAACTGCACTAAAGTCTCTACAACAACAAGTCTTCCCTGCTACCTCTTACCTCACCAAGCTTTCCTCCATACTCGGTCTTTTGGCAAGCCCTTGGTTCTCTATCTCTAGAAGCTCCTTTGAGCACTCTTCTCTGCTCCTTTAGGCTTCAACTCATCCGGACCTTCTCAAGAACACAATTTTCCTCTTGTATTTCAATCACCATGAAATACTTGGTTCTGACCACTTCTTCTTTCACTTAGAAAGTCTTACGACCTTCCTTCATTACCTTGAAAATTATACCGACATCCTTTGTGGAATTACCTTTGTGATCTGCAACAATACCTCTGCAGTAACAAGTCTTCTCCTTGCTACATATGCCTCACTAAGATTCTCTCCTTTGAGCTCAGTATTTTAACATCTCTCTGGTTCTTTCCCCTAGAACCATTTGAGCACTCCTCACTCTAGGTCACTGCAATATTCTCACCTCCTTATGTTTTTTACATGTGCATCAATATAAAACCCACACATTCTCCAATATTCAAATCAAATCAAACAAAACATATCATCTCACCTTCAAGATCTTTGCATGATCTGGTTCCACCATTTACCTGTACTTTGAATGGATTGTCCTCTTTTGCTTGCATCTACAAGTTTTGCTGCACTTTATCTCTGTGTGCCTACTATTTATCAAATTAAAACCTGATCTCCCTTGCCTGCGTACACCTCTTAAAACACATCTCTGTTCTGCTATCAATTGTTTCAATCACAATTATGCTCTAATACCAAATGACACAGGGTCACCACCGCTTACACGCATAGTTTGCATGGATTATGCACATAGCTTGTCTATCCCAGGAATTTTAACTCTCTGCCAAGTTAAATCTTAAATATAAGGTTAAGGCCCCATTAATCAATTCTTGTGTGGAATGATTTACTAATGTCCAACATAGGCTAACCCCTAGTCCATATACACTTATCAGGTCTTAATCACCCCTCAAGCCTTCACATATGTCTTTATTTAACCTTTCATTATAATCCATCCTATCAAGACTCATTCACCCTTCATTAACCCTTATTAAACCTTCACTAACCATTTAATTGCATATATATAACCTTCCCCTCTTTAACATTGGTTACATATATTTTAACACATAAAACCTTCTACCATTTGATAATGTTGGACTTATATATAAGACCTCATATATTTGTGCTTAATCCTCTATAAACCATTTACAAAGGAAATACCCATAGAACATACCTTTTCCACCTTTATACGACCTCTGCATAGATATCGATGCTCCCTTTATCGCTATCGCTAATTGCTCCTCCACGGGTTTCATTAACACCAGGTTCTATCACATTCGATATGTGATAATGAAATATCAGATTTCAAATATCATTAACTGGGCCTTATGACTTATCGGGTCCACCCTTATCACCTTTCCACAGTGCTGCACTCCGATCTCTGAAATCCCGATTGCTGATACCTTCGATTGCCGATCAAACAACTTGCACAACAATCCTTCATCGTCGAACTTCCTCCATCAAATCCAACGGTTGACATTAATTTCAGGTCGAAAACAAGCACGGGGATTAACTACCTGAAAAGTTGTTTCCTCTCTCCTCCTCGCTGCTACGTGTTTCTCGGTTAGTGGAATGGGGTGACTAACCTTCAATACCAATTATGGTTTTGAGGCCACCTGAAATACCACTTCCTGTTGCGGAACTACTTCTTCACTGATTATCCTCCACTCTTTTCCACCATGCGATGACCATTGATCTATGAGATCCAATGGATACTGTGTGCTAATACTTCATTTCTTCGCTCTTTTACTTCACTTAGATTTTTCGCCATTTCTTTAGTTTTCTATGGTTTCGGCCTTTCGCTCTCAATTCACTTCTACTTGAGCTTAACTTCGTGATTTATTTGATCACTGTCCTCTTGGCGTCTAATTGATCCTTCGAATGGTCCAGAGATCTAGACGATCCTCTATCTCTTCTCCTCCTTTGTGTGTTTGCCTCGATTCTGCCTTCATATATAAACTATGCAAATCTCTGATTACGTCATTCAGTATTTGGATCACACACTTACACTTAGGATTGAATTCTCTGTATATAAATATGAGACATATGATTACATATTGAGACTCTGTCTCTCTGGCTTGATTATTCTAGATTTTAGACCTCTGTGGTTTATTTCTTCTGATTTGTTTGCCGGAGAATCCACAGTAAGAACCATTTTATGCCAACGTTTCGGATCCCAACCGGGATTCATCATCAGGACCATTTGAATGCTGGATAGAAGAAGAGCTGATTTTAGAGAATATATAGTAATGAGGAAAATAATTTAAGATGAAGGTTGGCTATCATTTTTAGGGTTCAATTTATTAATATTAATAATTGATGAGAAGTCGGCTATTTATTTATTTATTTTTAGTTTTTAATAAAATAATTTGTTATTATTAATCAAATAATAATTATTAATAATAGTTAGAATTAATAATATTAATATTATTAATAGTACTAATCCACGAATATTGAAATAATATTTATTATATTATATATAACAAAGTTAGTACAATTTTATTTCCGATTATTATAATTTACCCAATTTTTACTAATTAGTTTTTCTATAATTTATATCATAAAATATTATTACTAATAATGGTACTATTATTATTATTATTATTATAAATTATTATTATATATTAATTAGTAATAAAATATTAGAAAGTAAAATTTTAATTTTATTAATTGATTAAAAACATAGGAATGATCAATAATCAATAAACAATTATTTTCATGATTAATTTTATTTATTATTAAATATATATATATATATAAATATATATATATATAATAAATTGATAATAAAATTAGTAAATTTTTGGGTTAATTAATCAATTTTTTTTAATCATTTATTTAACTTTATATTTTATATTATCCTATTTATATATGATCAAGGTTAATAGTCAATATAATAATTACTATGGTAATTAGGACTTTTTTGTTTTTATTTATAAAATAATTTTAAAAGTAGGTTACTGCCTTTAAAGGGATTAGAAAAAGGGGGGGGGGGGGGGGGGGGGCTTTAACTAAGAGGGGTCGGTGACTTTTTAATTAATTTGATTAGGGGAAGCCAGCTTCCACTAATTTCCATACCATTGTCTCTGTTGATATTATGAGGGTGCTTGATAATTTCAAGAGCTTCTCTGATCTTTCGTCTATTATGATGATCTTCCCTAGCGATAATTGAAGCACTTTCCAAACAGACATGGTGTTTAGTTTTTGATGAGTGTTCTGTCAGGGCTGAAGTACGAGATCTTTCTTTCTTAATATCGGCTCCATGTTCTTTGAGTCTGGTCTGCAGGGAGCGACCTGTTTCATCAATGTAGCTCTTTCCACAGGAGCAATCTATTTTATAGACTCCTTTAAGTTGATGTTTATCAATACTATCCTTGACAGATCTCATACTTTGTCTAATAGTTCCAGGGGCGGAGAATTGTGTGTTTATGTTTTTCTTCCTTATGATTTTAGCAATCTTATCTGTGACTCCATGAATATAAGGTAGAAAAACCCTACCACCCTGACGCTGATCATGGGCCTTAGATTCATGAGATACCATCTTTTTCTCTGCTTTCTTTATTGCTCTTTTTATCTCATTTTCTTTGTAGCCCAAACTCTTAAAGGTTGAGACTAAATGCTTCTTTTCTTCATTAAGATGATCAACATCACAAATTTGAAGGGCCCTGATAGCAAGAGTGTTTATAACACCAAATTTTTGGGTCGGGTGATGGTGGGACTCAGAGTGGAGGTAGTTTTCGGTATGGGTTGACTTTCTAAAAACCTTATGCCCAAGGGAGCCGTCCTCTTTCCTGATGATGAGAACATCTAGAAAAGGGATGCTCATGTTTTCTTCAAGCTCCATAGTAAATTTTATTTCTGAAGAGATGCAATTTAGGTGAATAAAAAACTTTTCAAGTTCTGCATTACCATGAGTCCATTTTATATTGGTGTCATCCACGAATCACTTCCACCATGCTGGCTTTAAAGGGTAAGATTCCATGGTCTTCTTTTCAAAGTATTCCATGTATAAGTTGGCCACGATTGGCGAAAGGGGGGATCCCATTGCCACTCCAGATGTCTGCTCATAATATACTCCTTCTAATTAGTGGTCTTTGCTTCACACTCTGCCAGTAGGCTTATAGTCAAACCTATCTCTCCTATCTAACCTTTTTCTAACCTCTGACTAACTTCTGATCATACCTTTTAGGCTTTCATTTATACAAAGGGATTCTAAAACGAATTTCTAGTTTAGACCCATAAACTCCTCAACAAAATTCCTAAATCTCTTCCTCATTCCTAAAACTCCTCTCTAATCCATAAATTCATGAACTAACTCCTAATTTCAGTTTTACAATTAATTCTCAAATCCCTTAATGTCTTAACTATCCTAATTCTCTCATGTTCTCCTACATTCGAGAACATTTACAAATATGCCTCACCATATTCAATTAAATCCCTATTCTAGCTTCTCTCATTAAAATCACTCAAAACATTAATAATTACATTTAATTCACACTTAGGAAACCAACTTCCTTGAAAACACAATACCCCTATGTCTACTAAAATACAATGATTTTTCTTGCGCTGAATGCTCCTGGATCATCTAGTTGATTGTCACTTCAGTTGCTAGACCCACTCATTGGGCTAGAGGGATCGTCTCTGTCCATAGAGAGGATTAACCTTGTTAACAACACAACTATGTTCTTCATGAACCATGCCTTCACCAACATGGATCAACCAATGCATTGAAGGTTACATTGGATGTGTCACTTTAGGTGAGAAAACCCATGCACCGTTAGCTTAGGAGTAGGAGTAGTGTTTTCTTTTGGTTTGTTTGCTTGCATGCATGTTTTCTTCTTACTTTGCATGTTTGGTTGTTTTCTTTATTGTTTTCTTACTCACTTTTCTCACACATTTACTTCTGCTTTTTCTTTGTTTTGTTGTTTGTTTGCTTGTTTACGTTCATAGGTTAGTTTTGCATGGAACCATGTGTGACTCTTGAAACAAGTCGGGTAAAGTACAAGAGGATTTGTGCAGTTTTCAATACTTGGTTATTTGACATCCTATCTCTCTATGAAGAACTTGTTATCTTAAGTCCATGATATGCCAATGGAAAATACATACTGTTAGAAGTGAACCTTGGTGAAAACACAATGCTTGCTGGCTAACTAGTGTCACCTATTCTAGTCGGTTGCTTTTGGGTTAATCCTTGTTAGCTCAGTCAAGTAGAGTAAGGTGAGGGGGGAAAACTTAACAAGCACATCAGAGGTACATATAAACTACTTATATGAAGGGAAAACCTCTTCTACTCTCAATAAGTCAGGATCCCTCTGTTGTGCCTAAAATGAGTAAGTGTTATGCACAATTATGAAAATGAAAAATGAAAAAATGAAAAAGTGAAAATTTTGAAAAAAACGAAAAATGAATAAGGTGAAAGAAGAGAAATGCTTCCTTCACAAAGAGGTGATTCATGTAACTCCGCCGAGGTACTTACTAGGCTTGCTGGCAGTAGAGCGATGCTTGTCTTCTTGTGTGACTCCACTGGGGTACTATCGAGGCCTGCTGGAAACGGAGCAACACCAGAGATGAAACTAAAACTCTGATGACCATACTGCTTGTGCACCAATATACCTCTCATCCCTAATTGAAACAACTGTGTTGGCTTGGCTTGGAATGTGTGTCAACTGACCAAGAGCTTGGCAGATGCTACATCTTACTATCAAGCAAGTGTGGAAACCAAGACGAACAGAGAAATTAATTATACTTCGGGAGGGGTTAGACTTGCTTTCATCAACAAGGTCCATTCAAAGAGCTGGATTTCTACCAGTGTGTCAACAAGTGTTGTAGCAGTTACAACCACCCTCCAAAATTTTTCCTTAGATTTTTTTTGGAGCCTCCCTACCAACCATCCTTAGCGACTTGTCTTGCACTATCAAGTACATAGGCTTCATTGGTTTTCTAGCAGCTTGCCAGCCTGTGCATGTTAGTTTGATTCACTCCCTTCACAAGCTGGCACTCCAAACTTGGGCTAGCTACTAGCTGAGAAGCTCCCTCAGAAAATTGTGCAATTCTGAAGGGGAACCAACCTTCCCTCTATAAATTTCACAAATCTGTTGGGCAGCCTGCTAGGCCCAGAAATTGTGCAATCCAGTTAAACAACCTTCCTCAAGAAAATTGCACAATCTGGCCCAACAGTGCAACTCAACCCAAAAATTACACAATCTGGGCAATATTCAACTTCTCGTCCCACAAATTGTGCAATCCCTCTCAATAGCCATCCCAACTCCTCCCAGATATTGCACAAAACCCCTCTTAGTCAAGCACGCTATTTCATCTACCTTAAGGTTGACCAGTTCTACCCGGGACCCAACAACTTGACTTGCATGCATGGACTGTTGTTTCTCAAAATAGAAAAGAGCAACATGTAAAAATAATCCCTAGATTTTAGGGAACTATTTTTAGCAGCTGGAGGTTACATGCAAAGATCATTTTAGAAACTTTCCTCTAAGTGTCAACTTTTCCTAGATTTTTGGCATGCACGTCATGAGTCTCAAACTTATTTATTTGACACTTTAGAGCTCATTCTTCACATCAATCATGGATTTGAAATCCCACAACACATCCAGGAGTATTTAACACATCCAGCTCAGCTATTTCCATGTAAGTCCGCTTTAATTTCCTTCTGCAACATTTATGTCCCTTTTTGTGTTTTGGCTTGTGTGAGTGCTATCTTCTTGATTTCTATGAACGCTTGTTGTAATTTACATGCATGTTGTCCTGTACAAACACCACTTCAGTTTTCATTTGCATCTCACTACTATCGCATCCACGACACTATTTTACGTGAACAGTCACCGATTCGGAAACTCGTTTCACACACATCCATGTTGTACCCTTTTCTAAATCTTGCATTCATTGTTTGCATGCATTTTCATTCACTACTTCTTACACTTAGTATCGCCATGCATTCACATCTTCATATGCTTTTAGTTACTCATCAACGGGTCTGAGGAACCTTGGCCTGGACTCTGGCTCCCCCGAACAAAATTATGCACTTTTGAGAGGGAAGGCTCTGCCTTCCTCCTAGAAAATGCACAAATCTTGCCAAATAGTTTCCTCTAGCATTTCTTTTTGTAATAATGAGAGTAAGTGTCTGTTGGCCGAGAAAATTGCCTAATGCAGTCCGTAGGCCTGCATCACTTGCCAGCTAAAAATTGTGCATTGCACAATCTCAGCACCCAAGAGGCCAGTCTAGTTTGTGCATTGCACAATTCCCGCATTCAAATAGCTTCCTGACAGTTTGGACTACCTTTTGCACAATTCTGGGAGTTAGTCTCTTGGCCTCACAAAAAAATTGTGCAATCCTTACCAGTAGTTCCCCGGGTATGTTGCATGTCAGTCCTCAAGTTTGCTTTGGTTTTAACTGACAGGTTTATTGCCATGCATGTTACCATGTCTCCAGATATAGGAGGTGTTCATCCATCTCTCAACAGCTCAGTATCAATTGATTCCAAGAGAGCAGGGTCAAAGGACACTGAAGGAAGCGCAACTGGAGATGAAGTTAAGTGATTGTCTACATGTTTTCTGATTTACGAAGACACGAAGATCTTGAGACCGCCAAGTCTATGTGAAAATTCACAAGTCCGACTTGTATTGGATTTCATGCAGATATCCCGCGTTCCCATACGTGGACATGATACATTGGAGCGTCTCACACCCTGACCATGAGATTATGGTATTGAGCAGTGTCAGCGAGACAAAGACTTCCACTTTCAAGGCACAGGACTATCAGGAGATGTACCACTTGCCGAAGTGAGTGATCACCATGGAGACACCCTTCATCATACCCAGTAGTAATGCAAACTCCAGGGATATCTTGAATAATTGGGTGAAGGAGTCAGCGAAATTCAGGATGATACCCAACCATATTTACAAGATGAAGATACTGCGAAAGGAATATCAATACTTTGTCAACCTTGCATGTCGCTCTTATGGCTAAGAGAGAAAGGAGACCTTCCTGTAGAGTTGGGTGATCACGTTGGACCAACTGTCCAGTGAAGGAAAAGCATGAATCTGGTCTAACATGTTCACTTATAGGCTGAAGGAACATATAACAAGATCTTGACAACTGCCCAAAAGTTAGCAAGTAGAAATCTACATGTTCGCTTACATCTTGGATGCAACGTGTTCCCATCAAGAGCTCCTGGGCTTGAAGTGGGCATGGACACCTACGGAAACCTCTATCAATACTTATTTTAAATTGTTTTCTAAAAGCAGCTTTCGAGGAGTCATCACACAACTATCAAATCTTTTTGTCACCCCAGTATACAAAACGATATTTGAGCAAGATCCACCTTGCATGTTGAAGGTAGTAATTAAGGCATTGATTGACATAGTGGATTGGTATGCCTCACCTCTTGGCACCTTCATACAAATGTACAACGTAGAGAATCCTTTGCATGTTTTGTTGAAGTTTTCCATGGAAAATCTTGTCATGCAAGAAGTGTCATACCACATCTCGGTAGCACTGCCAGCTAGACTGTATCAGAATATGAAGGCACCTTGACCCACTCTTCCATTGTGGATCGGGTTGTACAAGATATAGAATCTAAAGCATGTAGATGCAGATAGAAGAGTTCAAGAAATTTACTTTCGGCACCCGAAGCTTCAATCCTTATGACCTGAATTGTTTTGTGAAGGATCGCTGTGAGAGAGTACAGTTTCCATGGATTTGCGCGGCATGTAATTAGGCTAAGGAAGACCCATGGAGATATTATTACAGCTTCTCCAAGCCCAATGAACTAGTCGGCATCATTGTGGAATGGTTAGCGAAGCAGTATCTAGGAGAGGACCTGCAGCATCATATGTAAACATATCAGTGCGACAAACGTAAGAGAAATATTGTTGAAAGCGCAGTGGCGGAACAAAGCTACAAGTTCGGAGCAGACCCACTTGTGGAGAAAGAATCTTTGGAAATATAGGCGAAGAGGCAACAATGCGATAGCAGGACTATCATGCGGAAAGAGTTATTTTTGCGGACAAAACTAACCTCCCTAGGAGTCTAAGACTCTCTAGTGACAAACAAGACAATTAAGAGCAATCCTTCTCTAAACATACATCATTCTATGAGAAACCAAGTGTTTTTCGATCCTACCTCAAGTCCAACGCTCGTTTTAGCAGTCCAGCCTCGCTGATCCGGATGAGCTCCTCCTTCACTTTGAAACCTGCATACACTAACAATCAAACAATTACATAACACCTGGATATTCCATAAAACAAAGCATATTCAACATATAGACCAAGGAGTATATGAAACAATTCATTAACAACAAATCATTGATAAGAATGGACTTATTTGTATTAAGGAAACAAAAAAGAAACCATTACAACCCGAGCCTTGGTGTTGTGCAAGTTCCTCCCAGGGTCCAGCAAGAGTTTTCCTCTACTTTGACAAGCTCACCCACTTCCAAATGAACAAGAAAGGATGGTAATATCTCCTCACAAGTTCACAATGGAAGTCCTAATTCCAGCAGCATCTACCCTTTGGAATGTTTAGCTTTCAACCTCCCCTCCTCTGACCCAAGGCCTGTATTTATAGTGTTCTAGAGGAAGTTATTCAATTCCAACATCAATGGGATACTCCCTCTTTTGGATGGGGTAGCTCCTCTCTTGATGGGATAAGTTCCTCTATCATAGGGATGCATGAACCATCTGGAGCGCTCAATACACGTCAAACACTCTTCTAGAAGGCTCTAGAAGTGACCACAAGTAACTTTTTAAAGATGAAACTCGCGCCTTTTGACCTTTACAGGGGTACGCACCCACCTTTGGCTTACAGAGCGTACAAGTACGCAGGCACACTGTGTTTGGGATGCGTACACGCAGGCAAGGTAGAGAGAACCTGCGTACCCAGAGATAAACATGTTTTTAAGTGACTTTCTCT
>APFE031136272.1:1887-19157 GCA_000404065.3 Pinus taeda | reverse complement strand
TGAAGTTTGACATGGAGAGCAGAGGTATAAGGCTTGACAAGGAGGATAATATGACTATTGATGGATCCATATTAACTGAAGATAGTCATGGTGACAAATTTCAGTGTAACAAGGACCGCACAAAGGCAGAGAGAAAAATAGAGGATGGAGGAAATGTTGAAGGAGTTGCATGAGTTTAAGGAGCAACTCGAGAAGGAATAGGAGTTGCGCTGAAGAGAGAAGGAAGCACAACAGGAAAATATATAGTAGAGGGTGTGACATGCATAGATTGATGGAACTGCACCGATACAAGTAGTAGATGCATCTAATAAGGTGGCACAAAGCAGACGAGGTGAGAAGTCACAGGAGCAAGACTTCACTCAAGAGATTGAATGAGTACTTGAGCAGATGGGTACAAAGATGCAACAACGAGAATTAGTGCCAGACATGGACCTATTGCCTTACCACCAATTGTTCGACCCACTGAATTCACTGGATTGAGAAGTAGAGTAGGCCCCAAGCGACCGAGGAGATACTGAGATCCTTGGAGACAATCCAAAAGAATAGATGCACACATATCATTCAACGAGTCGCAACATAAAGTTGTGCAATCACGTAGAGTGTCTACTCGAGATGAACACACATCTCCTGCATAGTTTGAGGAATGAGTGATCATATCTAACATGCACAAGCATCCAGTAACATTAGCCAATGCTACTAGAGCATATGCTGAAGCAACTCACTCGAGTGTTCTCTTCTTGATAGTAGAGAATGAGCGAATGGCTAAGGAGTTACAGAGAGAAAAGCAGGGAGGATAACTAATTACAGCATCTGCCTGAGCAAAGTTGAAGAAGGCGATACCAGATGAGGTATCTTCCCTTGAGACAATCATGCTGGCATTGTATTCTAGATTTGGTACTGTGCATAAGGTAGTTTTCCATCTCAATGGTTGGCAACAACAACGTGCTAGGAGACAACATAACTTGTCAAACTTGCATACTATTTTCGATCACATGAAAACATGGACAATGAAATACAAGGGAGTCCCATTACACTTTCCCAAGATGATGAAGCCTAGAGTGGTTGAGTTGAAGGCACACATCTGGAGTCAGATATAGAACTATGAAGAACTCTTGCAACTCATCACTAGTTTGCAGAATTCCCATGCACGGGTATTCATAAGCATGGATGTTGTTGTGCGCAAAAATGAGATCCCATCTATTGGGACACTAACCAAGGCAAAGACAAATGCACAAGTCTGACTGGAGCTAGACTAATACTTTAAGAAGTTAATGTGTATAGCCACCAGCCAAATTTGGTGATTAGTGTTGACACCATGCATCAAAATGTCATTGGTCTGGTCATGCTCAAGAAAATGATGTACATGTTATCAGACGAGTTGAATAAAGGATCCAAAGCAGTGTACCCGGATACAAAATAGGCAAGAGTTCGTTTCCAGAAATATGTCACCACATAGTACACGAACACCATCATGTACTACCAAGCTTGGCATCGGTTTGCCACCATTGACCATCATGAGGATGTCGAAGAGTTGGTCGTCCCACAGTTGTCCGAGTCATAGTGATGTCTTGTATGGCTTACTCAAGAATATTTTGTCTCACATGGGTACATGTACAGATTGTATGTAACATCTTGTGAAGTGGAAGTTCAAGTGTCGATATCTGAATGTAACATCTATAGAGTAGTTGAAGATTCATGAGGGTAGATGAATAGTCAGAAAGGGGAATGTCAAGGTTCACCCCACCCCTTGTTATATATAGTACCTCATAACTCATTGTACAAGCTTTTGGTTAGCTAAGCTTCTGATAGGAGTATCTTAGAGAAATCTTGGAGAGCATTGTAACGAGCCTTGGCTTCTCGACAATGTAGAGCTAGTACATCTCTTTGGAGGAGTCGGTGGTAGTGACTGTAACGTTTCACTATCGAGACTAGTGGTTGGTCATGGTTGTACTTTATGACTAGAACTTTCACTTCTTAATATAACAAAGCCATCGTCTTTCATGCATATGTTGTTATTGTAGCTTAGCTATCATGGTTACTCTAATGATATATTTATTGTTTGCTTACGCATGCATGTATGGACTCTTTCTATATAAGTATGTATAAATCTTACTGAGGTGTGTTGCTGGTTTAACCATCACTTTGGATTGTTAGCTAACTTGATTTCTAGTTTGTGATGCATCTTCGCTTGTGTGTTCCATTCCAAGCCGCGTGCTATCACAGGTTTCCAAAGGGCGCACTCATCCCACTTTTCATGTGTTAGAACCATTCATGCACCTCCCTTGGATTTTTGTATAGGTCACACCCATCCTACCAAAAATGATACCTTATTTGACTTTATGTGCAACGACAGTCAAGGCGATACCATATGACCCACTTCTAAGACCCCTACACCAAATGGTTTGAGGTCTAGTTGAGACTTCTTACAGGGGAGATCCCCTGACATGTTAGCTGGTCCAACACCGTCAACATGTCCTCGGGTATTGTGACACTGCCATGTTTCTAATGCAGTATTGTGAAGTCATATGCACCAACAATGTCTTCATCATCTTTCGTGTACCCCTAGATAGACAAGTATTTGTTTCCAAGAACGTTCATCATATCTGTTTAGGTGGAAGTGAGGATGGAATTTCTCAACTGGGAGCCAAATCAAAGGAAACTTGAATTTGAGCCCAATCTAGAAAGCTCCCATCATTTTGATAATTGGTACATATTCAGGGACTCGACTAACAACAATCATGAAATTAGGGTATTCAAAGGGATCCCCTCCTTGTGATGTGTCATTGCAAGTTTCCCACTATTTCAGGCTCCTGACCAATGATCTACTTTTAAATTATTCATGAATATTAAAACACAACCCAACAATATTTCTCCTATAGAGGGACAATTGTTCTATCATTCCAGGGTTAATGAAAACTTCTTGAATCCATGCCTCATAATAGTGGCCATACCAAGTTCTGATCTTACCATCAAGGTTGCATATTCTCCATTCATAGCATATGATTTTGTGGCAAGGTGCCAATCAAATTGATTTCTCATAAAAGATATGAAAGGATGTAGCTGTAAAACTCCAGCAGAGGGGCGATATTTACATCGATCTATAAACTAGAATGCTCAACAAATATATTATGTAAAAAGAGTTCGCATAACAAACTTTGTTCATTGAAATCACATGAGCGAAATACATCCATAAAAGTTTTAGTGGAATTATTCTTGTAGGGTCTGTTCTCATAAATAAATTAAAATTGGAAAAACTAATTTTTTTCCCTCAAGAAGATCGGGTAGGATGGAGATGGTGACCTACAACACAAAATGTTCAAGGTTAACTCATAAATTTTACCTTTCCCCTCGATCAGCCTCTTGACCTCTTGTTTTAGTTGTTGTCTATGTTTTTCCTTTTCCATCTCAGCTTTCCTTGTTTCCCACTTTATCAACTTTTCTGTCAGCAATTCTTCAACCCACTGATCCTTAAGGTTATGAATAAAATTATGATGTTCTTCCAAAGAAATCATTCCCTTTTTCAGGGAAACTACCATTTTCTTCCAACTCAGTAGTTCCAATACCAACAAAAGTATTTTTGAATGCTACCTGGCTTTAGGGTCTTGTGTAGTTTCATGTGTGATAGCATTAGAGGGTGTAACAACATCTCATGTTTTGAGTTGTTCTGCCTCAACTACTGGTTCTTGTGTATCAACAACATTGTTGACAGGTTATTGTGGAACAAATCTCATTTTTTCTTCCTTAAAAACCTCTATCTCAGCTGTTTGTTCTTGTGTATCAACAATGTCATTGACTAGTTCTTGTGTATTAGTTTCTAGGTTAAAATCCATGGGATGCTCTGTTTCAACTGATCTTTCTTGTATATCAGCAACACCATCAACAGGTTCTTTTGTGTTAGCCTCCAATGGTTCTGTTTAGGTTCCTTCTGATATGGTGTCTGCAACGTAAATCTTATACCTTATTGTTGCCAAACCCTCAACACATGTTATACATAAAGGCTGTCAAGTGGTTTCTGATCCTAACTTATCAATAGCCTTAGCCATTGTATTGAGACACAAAACCTTCATTTTCATTTTTCTACTTCCTAATTGCTACTTTAATTTCTTATTTTTTCTTCTAGTTTCTCAATTTTAAGCAACAAGGTTCAGGTTTCTTTCTTACTAGGTGAAGAAGCGCCTTCTTGGTTGGTTTGTTTCCTCTTCTTATGCTTCTCCTTTTGTTATTTTTTATCACCTGGTCTCTTCTTGTATGGTTGCGAGGGTTTTGGATTCTTCTTTGATGGCGAGGGTTCTGCTTTCTTCTTTGGTGGCGAGGGTTCTAATTGAGCAACAACCTTAACACTTTTCTTCAGTGTTATGCCACCCACAAGTTTCTCAAGTGAACTTTTTCTTAACTCTAACTCTCGAAAAATTTCCCTACTCCTTAGCTATATTAGCTTCCCCTGGAGCATCTGTAGATGTTTCAACTTGTCCCTGTTGTGGGGCTTCTGTTCCTTCACTGATAAAAGTTTCCCAACTTCTTCCTTGTTACTCCAAAGCTTCCATCACGATCAAATTTATGAGATCACGATTGGTAATGCAACTCTCTGGATGCGAGACTACCTTTACCACTACAGCCATATATTTCAAATTTTCCAATAGGAAATAGGGAAGATTGACCAATTGTGCATGTCGAAGATGGCTCAGCAATGGAGAATGATATTTAAAGACTATCATCGAGTTCCCCTCACATAATGTACTAAATAATGAACAGCGCAACATCATTCCACGATTGAGGAAGGGAAAGATGATCAATTCCTCTTCCCTTCTTGACCAATTGTTCTTCTCCCTGCAAGAATTCAGCTTTAAGAGCTGGGTCATTAATTTTCTAATTGAACTACCTCTTTCCTTCCAGTCAAAGTGTTGTTACTCTAATAGTCACTTCTTCTGTAATATCCAGTCTTATGCCTCTAACCTATGTTTGATTCCTGTTCAAATTTTAAGCAAATTCCAGAGCAACATTCTCATTCGACCCCATGAGTCACTTGAAAAATTCAATCCACCCCGCTTCAATGAATATTTGATATGCTTCTGGACATTCTTCCAAAGCCTCAAGGGAATCTGGTTCATGCCTTATCACTGCTCCCCTCATCTTTCACTGTTATGTATCCTTCACTTACTTATGAATTCTCCTCTGCTTACTCTCACAATTCCTGAAAAATCTGTGTAGTGAGTGTGCAGAACTATGTCAGAGCATATATAAGGGTGATAGGAAAGGATATTAGTTTGAAATTTGTGCAACGCGGGTTATGATTTCATCATTAATTCAAAGGTGTGAAAATATGACTTGGATACACTTCAAATTAATGAGGTAATCAATCATGTAGGGTGGTAATGATTAGAGCATATTGTCAATTAAACCAAGTTATGTCAAATATCAAAAAATAATTTGTCACCCCCAAACTTAAATTCAAAGTCCATCCACAACCATCAAAATGTAATGTCGTATTAATTGCCATAATTGCTAAAAAGAAAAAAACAGTATTCCTTTTTGAATTACTTACCAAACAATGATTTGATTGATGTCGAAAGCAGAGTGCTATTGATGGTGATTATTGAAGCGGACAACAACAACTGGTTTCATGTGATATCTACCTTCATTTGATGGACTGTTACAGATGTAACAACAAAATAATTTCTCCATGATGTTTGAATAATGTTTCCAACAATACTTTATTACAACAATGTAATCCTTTGAGGACATTACATTTTGTGCCTACAAAAGAATTATCAAAATAATATAGTGAAATGAATAAAAGCAGGCTTGTAACTAGCATGTTGTTACACATATATCATAGATATCATGTTGTTACAAATCTTACTAAAGGAAAATGTGTATCAGATTCCACAAAGTGGTTTTTAGCTCGTACAACTTTCTACCTGCACCCCACAAGAGGTTTTCATAGGCAGATTTATTTATTTATTTATTTATTTTAATTAATTAATTAATTTTTTGTTATTATTATTATTTCTTTTTTATTTTTGTGTATCAACTGCCAACAAAAGTTGGTTTTTAGCTGCTACACTTATTGGAATTTAAGAACTTGACAACACAAGAGAATTTTCCCCTGGTCTCATAACTTAGAGATCACATCCCGTGACAATGTTGACAAATGTATCCTTATAGGTTGGTTTATGATATAACTGAAGATGATGCCCATTGGCAAGCAATGGCACTTTGGCATCGTCTCTGGTAACTAATCTCACAGTCCCATTTTAAAAGAATGTATCTACCTCATAAGAACCTAGCCACCTCGTCTAGAGCTTCCCCTTGAAGTCTTTGAATCGTGAATCATATAGTAGAGCCCAATTGCCTTAGTGAAACACCTTCTTTTTAATAAAATTGTCATGCCACATAGCCCTCTACCGCTAGATGATGTATGTTTCCTGGATGGTAGCCAATCTCTTCTCATCTAGTTCAACTGATGTTTCTAAGCTATAATTAAATCCAGGTTCACTTGCAATGTTGTTTGAGTGTTTTCATTTCAAACTCAATGGGAAATAATGGGATTTTACCATACACCAATTCGTATGGTGAAAATATAATAGTATTTCTCCATGTAGTTCTATATGCCCATAGTGATTCTGGAAGTTTATCATCCTAGTTCCTCCTATGGCTGGCTACAAGCTTAGTGAGAATTCCTTCAATAACCTTATTAGTGCTCTCCACCTGACCATTTGCCTGTAGATGATATGGTGAGGTAATTCTATGACAGATATTGAATTTTGCAACTAACTTTTGGATAAAATAAGATGTGAACTATGTTCCTCCATCTATCACTATTTCCCGAGGCACTCCAAAATGAACAAAAATGTCTTCAAGGAAACCTGAAACAACCTGTTCAGTTACGCTGGTTAGTGCCTTTGCTTGAACCCAATTTGTGACATAATTTGTATAGAATAGAATGTAGAACTTCTATTTAGGTGAAGGATTAATTGGTAATACAAAACCTAAGACCCACTTCTCAAATGGTTCCAAGACTACTTGAGGTTGCAATGATATTTCATCTGACCAGAGTGGTTGACCCATTCTCTAGAAACCGTCACATCCCTTCACATATTTCTTTGCATCTTGGAATATAGTAGACCAATAATATCCTATTGAAATACCTTTATGCCCTATCCTCTTTTTGGAAAAGTGTTTTCTGCAAGGTCCCTCATGGCAGGCTCTGAAGATGTCAAAAATCTCATCCTCTTTCACACAATGCCTAATTTTATGATCTAGCCCTATGTAGTAGGGGTATCCTTCTACCCAAGAGTATCTTGCACTCTGCTAAACAATATTATTCTTTTCTTTTGAGGCTAGATGTTGTGGAAATATCCCTGCAACAAAGTAGTTAGCTATGTCTTCATACCACGGTTAGTGAGTTGAAATAGTAAAAAGATATTCATCTAGAAAATAATCCTCAACATGCATGCAATCGCTATTAACAATTAGTCTAGAAAGCAAATCAGCCACTACATCATCTTTTCGAGGTTTATCTAAGATTATTATATGAAATTATTGTAACAAAAACAACCAATGTGAAACCCTACGATTAGTAACAAGTTTATTCATTAAGAAACGAATGGAAGAGTGGTCAGTGTATACAAATACTTGATAACATGTCATGTAGTGTCTAAATTTATTATTGGCATGGACTACTGCAAGAAACTCATTTTCTGTAACTGTATAATTTAACTCTATTGGAGTCAAATTATTGTTGATGTATTGGATGACATATGGCTTCTTATCTTATACTTGACCTAACACAACGCCCACAATAGTATTAGATGTATCTGTTGCTATGTGAAACGACAAGTCGTAGTTTAGTCCTCGCAAAATAGGTGTTGTTGATACACACTGCTTTAAATCTGTAAAGGAACGTTCACATTTCCCTATCCAAACAAATTGCATATATTTAGTAAGAAGAGAAAATAATGGAGATCAATCTTTGAAATTTTTCTATAAACCTCTTATAATACCCTGCATGTCCCAAAAAACTACATACCTCTTTCTATGTTTTGGAGGTTGGAATTTTCATAATTACTTCTATCTTACCAGGGTCTACTTTTGTTCCTGCAGCATAAATATAATGCCTAAGCACAATTCCTTCATTCATCATCATGTGACTTTTTTCAGTGCTTAAAGAAACATTAGTTTTCTCACATTGCTCTAGCACTTTTCGAGATCAGCTAATGTTGTTTCAAAAGGTCACCATAAGGTGTAAAGTCATCCATGAATACTTCTAAACAATCATTTAGGAAATCTGCAAATATTCCCAATATTTCCATCTGGAAGTTTGTTGGCACATTAAAGAGTCCAAAAGGAAGAACTCTGTATGCAAAAGTCCCCCAAGGGAAAATAAAGGTTGTTTTATCTTGATCCTCGAGGGAAATATATATTTGATTATAACCACTAAACTCATCTAGAAATGAAAATGTTTTTTTTTTTTTCCCAGATAAGGCATCAAGGGCCTGATCTATAAATGGAAAAGGAAAATGGTACTTTTGAGTGGCTTTGTTAATTTATCCGTAATATACACAGATCGTCCACTTGCCATTCTTTTTAGGAACAATAACAAGTGGAGATACCCATTGACTCTTGGAAATCGGATAAATGAAGTTGGCATTTAGAAGAATTTTCAATTCTTTTTTACTACTTCTTTAAGCGTTGGGTTCATCTGTTATTTTGGGTGCCTAACTAGATTGCAGTCTCCTTTCAAGTAGATATGGTCGGTACATAGGTTGGGGTGAATGCCTTTCATGTCTATGTATTCCCATGAAAATGCCTTTTTATATCTATGTAGCTAGTGTAGCAACATCATGTTATGTTAAAGAGTCAAATTAGGATTAACATTTAGATTTTTTTGCCTTACTTTATTTTAACAGGGATGATCTTTAGATCAGGGGTGATTTTCATATGTTCTAGGCTCATGTCTTCCATGGTATCTTCTACCCCTAAATCATTGATAGAGGTAACAACAAGGTAATTACTGATAACGCCACTGATAATTTCATCCTCTATTTCATTCTTAAAATGTTTTGCTTTTCCAAGAGTGAGGAGTGGCTGGGAATGATCTGATTAATGTTCAAATTCATCCCATAAGGGTTTTTCCAAATCCTTACTTGGTTTTGCAGGAGGATAAATGCTGAGGTTCTTTGTGGCTTGTCCATTTGAAATTGTCATGAAGCCCGACCTACAACCTATGATTGTGTCCATAGTAGCCAGCCAAGGCCTTCCTAATATCAGTGGATGTACCCACAAATTTGATTTGGATTACAAAATAAAAAAAATTGTTTGATACCTCTATGAATCCACTGTGATGACTACGTCCTCTACCACTCCTTTAGGTTTAACACGTGGCCTAAATGCCAGTTCTAGCACTGTAGGTATTTGTCTGAGCCTGTGAAACCCTAAAGTGGTGAATATTTCCTTAGTCATTACATTGATGTTTTCCCCTAAATCAATTAATGTGCTCGAAATGGGCTTCTCATAAATATAAATAGTGACTGCAAGATTCTCGAGTCATTATATTTAGCCAAGGAGTTTGACCAGTCATTAGTTTCGACAATTTTACTATCACATGGATGGTAACAAGATCTTTAGGCTTCCTTCCAAGTTTTTTAACACATAGTTCTCTTACTATTTTCGCATAGATTTTGACATCTTTAATGGCTTGCAGCAAGGGCATCCTTATATGCAGATTCTTTAACTCCTTGAGAAAATCAAATTCGGGTTGTGGAATCATCCTAGTTTCAACTAATATTTGTAGATATGGAGGATCCTTAGTCACTATAGTAGTTGTATTGGTTGTTACAGATGCATCGACATTATTTGAATCAGCTGTTACAGGTGTAGCAGTTTTGTCAAAATCCACAGGATCATCCCTAGGTAATTCACATTCCTCTTTAGTAATAACAGGGGAGGTTTTTGATTTTACTGCTTTTCTTGATCAAATGTGGATCTCGATGCATCCAACAAGGGTAATGTAGTAAGCCTAGAAAGAAGTTGGGCTTCTATATTTTGATCTGCCTTATTATTTGGGTTAGGGTTAGATTGTACATGTAATTGGGGATGTATGGGAGGTGTGGTAGCAGATGATGGGAGAGGTGAAAGTTGCAATTACTGCTGCACTGGTAATGAAGAAGGGACTAGGCCTAAAGAGTTTCCCCTCCAATTCTAAGGTCAATAGTACAACTGTTATGGAGGATACTGAAAAGTTGGAGAAGGATACCATCAGTTCCATGGTGAAGGAAATTGAGCTGGAACAGGAGTGGGATACTGCCATGGAAATTTTTAAGCATTATATACATTATTCCATGGATTTAAAGAAAAGTCTTCATACATACCTGGTGGTTGTGGTTTCCAAGGCTTCCTAGACCAGATAAAGTAAGAATACAGAGCCTCCTCGCTTGATTCCTTGAGTGCTTCCATCAGTCTTGGGAGTTCTGGAAAATAGACTGTACAATGCTCCAATTCACAGTCTATTTGACTCTGAATTGTTTCAGGGAATGTTTCTCTTTACATTTTGGGCAGAACGCAAACAAGGGCTTATCAACTTCAACTTATTCCTTTTTCAGTTGTGTTGTTTTCAATTGGGCAAATAAGGTATTGATAAGATCGGTTGTTAGGATATTCTGACACATAGGAAATAGTTAAGTATAACTTGGTCTAGTGTAGAGTTAGGTAAAGTGTGTTTCTTTACTATGTACTTTTGTAACTTACAATCTAACGGTCATGCTATGTAGTGATTTGACGGTTCATTCTCTCCTCGGTATTACTGACACTTGATCTATGGCTTAACACCCAATTGGTCCATGAACTCTATTTAAAGAGCATGGAGGGTCATTTGTAGGTTAATTGTTCATGAGAGAAGCTTATGTAAAATTTCATTCTTTTATTAATAAATTTCCTGAAGTGGTCGTGTTGGCTCAGGCCATGGATTGTTTCCCTCTTTGAGGGTTTTAACCACGTCAAAAATACTGGTGTATTGATCTGTGATCTGTTTGTGAGCGGTGTCCTTTGGTGTTCTGTCTGAGGAACTTACCTTGTAAATTCCTACATGGTATCAAAGCTATTTGAGGGCCGCGTCCGTTGGTGATCCAAATCTGAAGCCGGTAGAACTGCATCCTGTTAGGACTCCATATTGTCTACTTTTGACCTTATATTTTGTCATGATGTTACCCTCTTTAGCCTATAAGTTGAAACATTTGATAACATATTGACCTCATTATTCCAAGATATGAAGTAACTCTCCTCATTGCTATATGTTTAAATATTCAACACATATTCATGTTATCTTTATAATTAATCTTTGGAAGTTGACTAAGTTGCTGACAATTGTTGAAACTGTTCAAAGTCCACATAATTATAATTCGCAGTTGTTGCAACACCAGAAACAACAACTGTGCAGTTGCTGCAACACCAGAAACAACAACTGACTAAAGCGGGTAAAACCTCATTTTGCAATGGGTGAAACAACAATTGTCTAGTGGGGCAGTAACCGTCTGAAGCTGGCAGAACTATACTTGGCAGATGCTGACACAGCATGATCAGCAAAACATCGTCGTAGATGCTGGAACACTAGGAACAACACGAGAAATTCAAGGGAACAGTTGAGATTTACCAAATCGACAACACAGACGAAACAGCCAAGGATAGCACAAAGATCTCAAGGAGATGGACGAGGTATACCAGTTTTGCAACAGTAGAAGGATCCGCCTAATGAAGGATGACAAAGTTTACACATTGTTGTAACATCATGCTGTAATAGGAATTGATTTCCTATTTTTGTACAAAGAGGTCAAACTGAATGAATAATGACAATCTATTGTAATAGATGTATCCTCTATAAAGAGGAGACATCTACAGTTGAGATTTAGGGAGTTATAACGAAAGTATTGTAGTGCAGAGCAAGTCTAAATCTTTATTGTAATTGGACATTTTGGCAGATGAATAAAGCACTGTTCTGAGCATTTCAACTTAGCATCTGTGTTCCGGGGAATCTTATGAGAGGGACAGGGCCCACCTTCTTCACAAGATTCACCCATTTCTTTTCTATTAAATGTGTGTGTGATTTCTGTGTATTTCTAGACTTGCTTATGATATTTCCTTTTCCTGATACTCTGTTTCCTTAATCGATTGGCGCTGTGAGAGTGTGTCACCGTTGATTAGTATTTTTAGTGTGCATTGGCAAATTGGTTACAGAGGCAGGTGCTGAACATCCTTATTCTGAGGACAGGGTCCTGGTCCTCTGTTACAAAACATCCATCATTTCCTTTTGCGGATTTGTTATCATTCGTTAATTGTTTTCATTTCATTTCTGCAATAGATCATAGCTACTGTAACACAGAGTAAGGGTTTGATAGAAAGTAGATTTGTTTATACTACAGCCTTTAATGCTTTTAGAATTGAGTGCATACAGTACGAGGTCACCTTTGAAAGAGAAGGACTTTCCCGGGTTGACAATTTAATGTGGTACTCGATTGTTTAATCAATAAACAATTTGAGTAGCCAACATTTTGGTGCCGTTGCTGGTGAAGGCGACTAGTTATTTTAAAGGCATTAATGATTTTGCTTTAGAATAACAGGTGCATGAGAGGACGCAGGAAAGCTAACTTCACAGGAGGCAAGGGCACAGGAGGAGGAAGAAAAAATTTCATTGACGAGATCATTTCAAAGGCCGAGACATCCCAGAGAACAAGTTCCCGAAGACCTCAGATCCAGCATTCCTCCCAAACAGATCACCAGACGAAGGAAGTACTAGGACCTGAAAGGAAGCTGGAAACACCAGAGCACGTTGAGGAACTGGTAGAAGAACCTGAAGAAACAGAAGATACTGAAGACAGAGCAAGCGGTTCAGGAAAAAGACCAATGGAGGATAACAGAGCGGAAGGAATGGGAGAAAATTCACTCTCCACCCTAGAATTTCCTATTGGGGATCTCCCAAGAGGAACAATCCCTATGAAGAACATTCCACCTGCAACATTACCTAATTTTCATGTGTTATCCTCTGAAGACCCTGATGAGTTCCTCTTTGAATTTGATATACTGTGTAGGAGTTATGATTATGTAACTCCTTCTCAGAAATTAAAACTATTTCTAGCAACATTGAAAGGGAACGCGTTAAGGTGGTTTATGAGCTTAGGGGCTCAGGTGATCACTACGTGGGATCAGATGAAAGAAAGTTTCCTGACCAAATATCAGGATTACTGTCGAACAAGAGAAAGGAAGGTAGAATTGTTTAAAATGGTTTAGAAGGAGGACGAGAATCTGGAGGATTTCGTAGAAAGACTACAGTATAATCTACAGCAATATGATCATCCGACTATGAGTAAGGATATTCTGAAGACAATACTGCTAAAGGGGTATGATATGACTGCTAGGATATGCTGAATATGCTTGGAAAAGGGGATATTTTCAAAGAACCATTTGATGAGATTATCAACCTCTGTATGAGATGTTCCAGAGGAGCAGCAAGCAAACCAAAAAGCAGGGACAATATATACTCAAGAGTCAAGAAATCAGCAAGTGGAGGAGCAACACGAGCCGAAATAGGTAACTTGCTTGAAGAATTTAAAACTGAAATGTTAAGCTCTTTTGCTTCACAAATTGATGCCCTGCAGGTTAAAAAGAAGCAGGCAGAAGCAGAAGCTGCTCTGGCTATTTTCTATTCTAAATGCAGAGAGAAGCACCCACTGAGGGAATGCCCATTGGACAGGGTGCCAATTTTCACCATCTGTGAAAAGGATCACGAGACTCAACAATGCCCTTCTCTGTCAGGAATAAAGGCAGCACTGTAATCAACTGAAGAGGAAGATGAAGCAGTGTACCTGATGACACAGAGGAGGCAATGGCAACCACAAAGACAAGGTATGAATTCTAACACATCATTTAGTCGTTGGAATAATCACTCTCCTTTTCAAACAAATTACCCACCATGAATCAAATGCAATACCCACCCTTTAATCCAATGCAATTTCCACCTATGCAGTAACCAAATCCTCCTTTTATTGATCCTACCATGTGGAATCCTTGGACTCTTCAGCAACCTTATTTCAATTAATGGAACCCAGACTGGACAGCCCAACAGATTCCATTTCCTCAACACCAACAATCTCTTACCATCTAACGCTCCGCCGAATAACCAGTCAATCAGACCCCAACTGCCTGTACAACCTAACCCCAACCCGAATAATAATAAAGCTCTGCAGGTAATTGGTATTCAAAGTCAACCTGTTTCCCCTATGCAATGCAATGATATCCATTTATGTTCTGGGAGAATAGTTGAACCCATCATTGATGATATTACTGACTCTAAAAAAGAGGAAACTAGAAAAGAAAATTCATCTAACAACAATGTTGAAATAGTTGAATCATCTTCTAACAAGATTGCTCAAACAGTAGAGCCACCCTTCCCTGAACTTCTGGCTCTTACCAAAACATTTGAGCCACCTGCTTTTAACCTTTTAGGAGAACTGCAGAATTTATATGTCAAAATTCCACTATTGCAAGCACTAAGAGATGTTCCTATTTATGCTAGAACTGTTAGGGATATCTGTATTAAAAAGCCTAGAAGAAAAGCTAAGGAACCCCTCATAGTCCATGTGATGGGAGAACTGACTGCTTTGATGACAGAAAAATATCCCCCTGTGAAATATGGTGACCCTGGTCACCCTACAGTAACAGTTCAGGTTGGTAAAATGTTTGTCTCTAAAGTTCTAGTAGATTTGGGTGCTACAATAAACATTATGACACTTGAAACATCACAATTACTGCAGTTGAAACATTTAATTAGGGAAACCCCAACCATTCTAGAGCTGGCTGGCCGCTCTACAATTAAACCCGAAGGAGTCATTGAAGACCTGGTGATTTCCGTAGAATCTTGGAATTACCCAGCCGACTTTGTTGTGTTACAAACTAAAACAAAGTTGGGGGGTCACCCACTGATTCTAGGAAGACCTTGGCTGGCTACAGCAGATGCCTTCATCAGCTGTAGATCTGGATCAATGACAATATCTAATGGGCAGGAAACCAAACAGCTTACTCTTTATCCTCATGCCACACCCATGATTAATAACGACAATTCTGTATGGTTAGATGATGAGGATGAGGAAACTCAACCTATTTTAACTATCGGACAGGCTTTAACTTTCAAAGACTCAACCGAAGATGAATTAATCAGCAATTTTATCTCTAAACCTTCTTCGGTTAGTCCAGAAATACATAATCACTTTAATGCAATCTTGGAATCTGAATCCCAGCAAAACCTTGAAACTGAAAATTTACCTCAGACATTAGCTGGCAGCTCCTCCAAAAGTATAACAGTATAAATCGAGCCAGGTAAGACATTAAATATAAATCCTAATCTAACAGACAATAAAAAACAGTAGTTAATGAAGCTACTCCGTGAAAATAAAGAAGCATTTGAATGGGATTATACAGATATGAAAGGGATTTCTCTTGAATTATGCACCCACCGCATTTATATTAAAGAAGGATCCCGCCCAGTCTGTCAACCCCAACGACGGATGAATCCCAATTTAATTGAAATTGTAAAGGAAGAACTTCAAAAACTGTTGAATGCGGGATTTATATATCCTATATCTGATAGTGAATGGGTTTCTCCACTAGTAATTGTACCCAAGAAAAATGGGAAATGGAGAGTATGTGTGGATTATAGAGCCCTAAATAAGGCCACCCAGAAAGACCATTTCCCTTTACCATTCATTGATCAGGTATTAGATAACTTGACAGGTAAGAAATTCTGTTCCTTTTTGGATGGATTTAGCAGATATAATCAGATAAAGATTGCACCCCAAGATCAGGACAAGACCACTTTTACTAGTCCATGGGGGACCTTTGCCTACAGGGTTCTTCCATTTGGGCTATGTAATGCCCCAGCAACATTTCAAAGAGCAGTGATAGGGATTTTTCTGATATGTTAAATGATTCTTTAGAAATATTTATGGATGACTTTACTCCTTATGGCACGATATTTGAGGATGCATTACAGAACCTTGAAAAAGTACTTAAGCGATGTATAGAAGCACACCTTGCCTTAAGTACTGAAAAATGCCATATGATGATGAATCAAGGTATTGTATTGGGTCACTTCGTCTCATTCTCAGGAATTCAAGTTGATCCAGCTAAAATACAGGTAATTCAGACCCTCCCTATCCCCAAAACATAAACTGATGTGAGAAGTTTCTTAGGACATGTCGGGTATTATAAAAGATTTATCAAGAATTTTTCTAAAATAGCTTCTCCTCTGTTTGTGTTACTAACGAAAAATGTTGAATTTAAGTGGACTGATGATTGTGAAAAAGCATTTGATGAACTTAAACATCAGTTGTCTACAACTCCCATTTTGAGAGGACCTGATTGGGCACTCCCCTTTCATATATCCTCTGATGCCTCAGACACTGCGATTAGAGCTGTCTTGGGACAAGAAGAAAACATTCTTCCCTATGCCATTTATTTTATTAGTAAAAACTTGACCCCCGCAGAACTTAATTATACAGTTACTGAGAAGGAATTTCTAGCAGTGATTTATGCTATCAATAAGTTTCGGCATTATATTACTGGTTATACTACTTTTGTGCATACTGACCACTCGGCCATGAAATACTTAATGAACAAATCAGTTACAAATGCTCGAGTTACCAGATGGTTATTGCTATTACAAGAATTTGATATCACAATTGTAGATCGACCAAGAAAAGAGAATGTAGTTGCTGATTTCCTTTCTCGGTTAAAAACTAATGAAAATATTCCAGTAGATGATTCTTTTCCTGATGAGTATTTATTTGCAGTATCTGCTCACTCACCTTGGTATGCAGACATTGCCAACTACTTAGTTGCAGGGAAATTACCATCACACCTATCACATAGAGAAAAAGGAAAATCATTAAGCAAAGCGCTAGGTACAGCTGGATAAGTGGTTGCCTGTTTCACACAGGACTCGATCAGGAGATCCAGAGATGCATTGGCGAAGATCAAATTTATGATGTATTGAAAGCCTGCCACGATGGCCCTTATGGAGGGCATTTTGCAGACAAAAGAACAGCACACAAGGTTCTCAGGATGGGTTACTACTGGCCCTCAATCTTCAAGGATGCAAAGAAATATGTTAGGGCCCGCGATATCTGTCAAAGAATGGGCCAGCCTAATCACAGGGATGAAATGCCACTCAATCCCCAGGTAATTCTTGAACCTTTTGAAAGATGGGCACTAGATTTTATAGGTCC
>APFE031136251.1:0-37668 GCA_000404065.3 Pinus taeda | reverse complement strand
GTTACCATCCTTTTGGTACCTAGTGCCACATTTGGACCAAGAAAGGTGATTCAAACTCTAAGTTATGCATATCATTTAGACAAGTCATTTTTCTTTATTCCTAAGAAATTTGATATTGAAAGCTACCTAATTTGACTAATCTATGACTATCACAAGAACTAACCCAATTTCCTGCAGAATATTTATTTATTGCTAGATCTGTTATTTCTTGTAGAAGACCCGAGATTTCTTGTAGCAATGCGGACTTCCTATAGAAACGATGAAATTTCCTACAGATACCATGATGGTTAGAAATGTTTTGATCACTCCCAAGAGAAACGGGAACATGGGTTTTGTTGGAAAAACCTTCCACATGGATTCTATCCTATCAACCACTCCAGATTTAGCTTTCTCAATTGTGGAGCTCTCGTCCTTATCATTTCAGCCAATATTGGGAAAAGTGGTTCATATTCATCACATCTTGGTTTGCTCCATGCTTCTAGTCATGGAGCAAACCAACGATTTCTATTACTATGTATTTGCCTCATTTTAACAAAGAGTTGAAATTTTTACTTAGGGAAAGGCACTAGCCTGCAGGATGTGTAAGAACAATGGATCTGATTTGTAATGGCACTAGGAGGGTACTAGGAAAGGTTAATAAATAGAGGCTGAGAGAGAGATATCGTACCTTGGTACTGATGTAATGTTTTATTTTCTAGATCAATATAAACTTATCTTACGTTGATTTTGTTGTAAACCCTTCATTTATCAAAGGGTTGTCAGTGAGGGAGGGCCCCCTTCACTCACAACTCAAATAGTTGTAGTTCATGTCTGATTTAATTATCTTTTATGTATTGAAAGTAGATATGCACACAGTTCGAGTTCTCTTCTTTATTTTCATGGCAGCATGTTCCTTTCTTGGTTAATGTTTGAGTTTATTGCATGAATGGTGTAGTTTGATTAAAAGATAAAACTAGGCATGAACCTTGTGTTGATATTTGTAAGTTTGAATGATTGGAATGAGTATGATTTAAATTGTTGTCTGATTCTTAATATTTCTCTTAATCTTCATGACAAATCTTAGATGTTGTGGAGAGATGAATTATTTTCTCCATAAATTTTGATGCTAACTTCTCAGAGAGAGAAGGGAAATTTCAGATTGTGCGAGTGGTATTTTGCACAATGCCTCACAAGGTTACTAATAACCCCTGGTTGATAATTAATTTATGTGTTTCAAATTATAAAGTTATAATTTTCCCCCAACATTTTGGTGCCATTGTTGGGGAGGTTCTAAGGGATGATACTGAAAGTTTTTTAGTGTGATTTCCTTTTCTCTGAGTTTTTTTAGGAAAGGGGGAGTTAAAGTGGTAAGACATGGGGTTAGGCCTACTCACTTGCAAAGATCACAATTCTCCAAAGCCATGTCCTGATTGTTTGGTAATTAGAAGTTTTTAATTTTTTAAATAGGGGCCAATATAAATTTTCAAATATTTTTAATGGTGGTGTGAGCACCACTTCGTTCACTAATAAACTGAAAGGGAAAAAGAAGTTTGTAAACAACAAGGAAAAGGAGTCATGACAATCTGAGCCAAGGATTGACAATTTAGAACAAGGATCAACAACTGATCCTAAGCAGATGAATACCCCCACAGTAGAGAAGGATCCTTCTGTTAGAGAATATTTTGTTTCTGCTCATCAAGAATCTCCTCTTACTAGGGGGACAACATCTTTACTTAGTGGTCATCCTAAAGAGGAATTCCTCTTCAAGAACCAAAGTTCCAGATACCTGGCTCTAAAGGATTTGTAGCTCACCAAGGTCCCACTGCCTTTTGGTTTGATATGACTCATATAGAGGGTATTGGTACTACATATGGGGACTATCGTGAGAAGGAAGAGGAACCAGTTACATTCGAATTTCCTATCAAAGATTTTGTTGGGGCCAATGAGATGAAAAAAACTCCTCCCTCTACTTTGCCTAATTTTTGTGGTACCTCTAGTGAAGATCCTGATGCCTTCTTATTCAAGTTTGATGTATTGTGTAGGAGATATGTTTATTCTTCAAATTCTCAAAAGTTGAAGCTATTTCCTGCCACATTAAAATATGTAGCCCTGAGGTGGTTTATGAGTTTGAGTGCAAACTCCATTTCAACATGGGATGACATGAAGAAGGTATTCTTGAGAAAGTATCAGGATTAATATAAAACCAAGGACATCAGAGAAGAAATAATTTCCATGAACCAGAAGGAGGAGGAAATCCTAGAGGACTTTGTGGAAAGATTCCAGTACAATCTGTAAAGATCCAATAAGAACCAGTTGAGCAAAGAAACCTTGAGAACAATTTTTCTAAGGGCCATAAGACAAGAATCTCTAGAGGTTTTGAACCTGATGGGATCATGTGATGTATCGAAATTGAGTTATGATGATGTGTGTGAGTTGTGTTGACAATATTCATGGGGAAATTATAAGGTTGGGAGAGGATCAAGAGATACTTTTTGAGATTCACCAAATCCGTTGCAGGGGCTGGGGTAACCAGAGCTGAAATGGGAAATTTATTTGAAATTTTTAAAACTGACATTCTTGGCACTTTGTCTTCACAGTTGGATGTTTTGCAGGCTAAGAAGAATCATGAGGAAGTGGAAAAGGCCATGGTTGTGTTCTCGTCCAAATGTAGGAAGAAACATCCCTTGATGGAGTTTCTTGCACCTAATATAGAGGCATGTCCAATATTTGAAGTTGATCATTCTACTGATAAATGTCCTTCTCTTCTAGAGATTAAAGCAACATACTTAGCAGATCAAGAAGTTTTCAATGCACTTTATGCAATGGAACCTCAAAATCCATGGCCACCACATCTTACACATATGTCACAACAACATTTTCAATTTCCTTATACTTTGATGTAGGAGCATGCGACTCAGAGGAAAAAGCCTGCAGTTTCTATGTTTTTTCCAGTTAAAAATAGGATAAAAATAAAACATGCTATCTTTTTCTTAAAAAGTAGGATAAGAGTGGAAAATAAAACTTGCTATCTTTTCATAAGGTAGACAAATTGTAAAAGCTTAAATTATTATGTAAAAATCTTCTTTTGTACTAAATAAAGTTATCCATTATGAATAAAAGATAGATTGGCCGCCAAGCTGAGCGGAGGCGATGCCAGTGTTGTTTTATGAAACTATTCCTCTCATGTAATAATCTGAATATTATATTGTTGATGGATATATTTTAAAATCGCTGTAAAGTTTGAAATAAATTCCGTAGCTTCATATGGGCGCAACTGTTTGTAATTGATATATATATAATGTGTATTAATACCTGCAAGCATGGGCGCAATTGGATTTTATGTGATATAATGACCTGTGTAGCTTGGCGTAGTGGCAGTATAAGTTCAACTCTCAGTGTAATCCCAGTTAAAAAGAACTATAAAACTTGAAGTTTATGCGTGGCCGTAATTCCGCGGAGAGCTTGGAAAATGATGGACAGACAGGTTTGAATGTCAGATTTGAATGTCGGCGTATTTTCCAACTAAAAGAATTGTCAAACCTTATATGTTGTATGTGCGTGACTTTTCATTTTCCGTTTGGTCAAATTCGAGTTTCAGCTGCTATCAACCTTAGTTCTCTTGAAGTTTATGGCTAGTTTTGAAGCCTTGCTTTGATCGAACTACATTGTTGTCTGATAACCACATCAGATTTGGCACGATCCATTCTCTTGGATCTTTCCAATAGGTTTAACTTTTTAAGTAATTGTCGGATATTATTTGGCATAAATTGCCTTGACTTCAAGCCTGGGTTTCAAGCCTGTAAATTGCATATATTGGTTATTGTTTTGGGTCATATCAGTGGCTTTTAGAGCTACACCATTGCATTCATCAGTGGGTTTTAGTGGATGTTCTAACTTATTCTAGTGATTTTCAAAGCAGATTGGTGAACGTTAATGTTTTCTCAGTCGACGGCCATAATTACTTTCTTTGATTCAATATAAAACACCTCGGGTTTGTGCAGAGATGTACGGTGGCCAGTGGAACTTACAATATCTGGTGGTATAATAATAATGTATAGTTCCCTTGTAAAGCATGCATAAAATTTTTTAGTTTGCTGCATTTGATTATAAGTTAGAAAGGTTGTGGCTCTATAAAAAAATAATGAAGCTATCAGTTAATGACAGATACTTTGGAAGTCAATTCAAAGGAAATTGAAGCATAGATTCAGGAGATTGCTGTCAAATTAGAGAGATTATCCCTAACACCTGCACCCCCGCCATCATTAGTGGTATCAGAGCCATCAAATGACATAGAATTGAATCTCACGAGTAGGAGAAGGATGGCTTTGAGAATTGGAAGAGGACAAGGACATGGTGGAAGAGGACGACCCGTTGCGAATGCTGAAATAATGGAAAGCATAGAAGAGCTGTGAGCTAGATTGGATGCGTTAACCTCAGACAGAAACATAGATGATGGAGATGTAAGTGAGCCCGAAATTGAAGCTACAAAGGAAGAAGTTGTACATGTTACTCCTGAGATGAGGTTCTTTCAGTCAGTGTTGAAATCCACAGCCAGGCCATAGAACCAATTAGTGTCGATATACAAAGGAGGACTAAATCCAGAAGAATTGATCGACTGGATTAATAGCATGGAGAAATTCTTCGATTATGAAGAAATGGAAGATGAGAAGAAAGTAAAGTTTGCTGTCACCAAATTAATAGGACATGCAGCGCTCTGGTGGGATGGTGTGCAGGCAGAAAGGAAGAGAATTGGTAAGCAGCCAATCAAGAATTGGAGCAGAATGGTAGCAATGTTAAAAGGTAAGTTTTTTCCCAGTAATTATCACCAAATATTGTTTAGACAAATGCAAAATCTTAGACAGAGAGCTTTAACAGTGAAAGAATATACAGAAGAGTTCTATAAGGTGAGCATAAGAGCTGGAGAAGCCCAAGACACAGATGAAAAGGTAGCTAGATATATGAATGGCCTCAAGATGGACATTCATGATGAGATAAGTCTGTTGTATCCTAAAATAGTAGAGGAAGCTTATCAGATAGCACTGAAAGCAGAGGAAAAACTCATGAGGAAGCAGTCTGCCAGAGGGAGAGGGACTTTCAGAGGAAAAGAAAGTCAAGGTGGTAGTGGAAGATCTATAGAACCTAAAGAAGGAGCTAGCAGTAGCTCAACCGAGCATGCACCCACAAGAGGTGATGCAAGAGGCAGAGGGATTTTTTCTAGAGGAAGAGGAGGCGGAGGAGGAGGCATAGAAATAAGATGTTACAGATGTAATAAGCTGGGACACAGAGCTTTTGAGTGCCCAGAGAATGCAGAAATAAAGCAGAGGAATGAAATTGTTACTCCAGCTGAGGAAGAGGCACCAGTGGCAGCAGTAACAGAAGAAGTAAATACACCAGAAAGAGGAGAATCTCTGGTACTTAATAAAGTCCTACTTAAGCCAACAAAGGAGATGGCTGAACTGCCACAAAGGAAGACTTTATTCAGGACAGTGTGCAAAGTCCAAGGGAAATGTTGTTAGATGATCACTGATAGTGGAAGCACTGATAATTTGGTTTCTACAGAAGTAGTGGAGAAATTGAAACTGAAGACAATGAAGCATCCAACACCTTATAAAGTGTCATGGTTGAAAAAGGGACATCAACTGCTGGTAAGTGAACAGTGTGAAGTGGAATTTCAAGTGGGCAAGTACAAAGATAAAATTGTTTGTGATGTGATGCCTATGGACGTGTTTCACATATTGCTTGGAAGACCTTGGCAATATGATAGAGAAGTCATACACGATGGGAAGAGAAACACCTACAAGTTTGGAAAGGATGGTGTCAATCATACATTGTTGCCTCTGCAAGAAGAAGATGGACTGGGACAGAAGACAGATCCAAAAACTCTGTTATTTGGAGGAAAGAAATACTTGGAGCAGATAGTGGATGTATAGTTGAGACGAGAAGAACTCAGAGCAGCTGAGTTGGAAGAGGAAGTTTCCATTGGTGAAGCAAAGGAGAAGATCATTGATGATTCCTTGAGTTATTGGGTAAATCTAGATCAGTTGGATAGTGTAAACTCTTGTGTTTATACAGCTGACAATTGTAATGTGATTACAGGTGTTGGGAAGGATGCGCAATCTTGTGAAACTATTACAAGCATGGAAAAGAATCTATCGGGAGATAAGTACTTTGAAGAAGAAAGCAGTAATGATTTTGTTATTGCAGTACAAGAGGAAGTTCATGTGAATGAAGAAGAGTTTCAGCTGGAAGAGCTGGTATCTGAACCGACAAGTGAGACTGTTAAAACTTGTAGTTTTCAAACTGACAAGTTGTGCATGAATGCAGGGACTGTAAATGATGTTATGCTTCAACAATGCTACAAAGAAATTGCATTGTTGGAATACTTGTTGAAAAATCGAGAGTATGATAGGGAGAATGCAGCAGATGAAAGAGTTCAGTATAGTGAACGAGTGCAGAAAAATGTCATGGAAGCAGATGACATGAGAGAAAGACTGGTTGACAGTCTTGAGAATTCTTGAGAGGATTATTTGAGAAGTTTGGATCATCATACTGATGTTCTGATAGTGGAGGAGGATTTAGAACAATGTACTGAAATGCTGGCAACGGAGTACAAGGCACTGATGCCTTATGATTTTTTTTCTAACAAGTGTTTTGTGAATGCAGGTATTGTTGCAGAACATTTAACTCAGTTGAGTAGTCAAAGGCAGGGAGAAGAAGTTTTATGTTCCAGAAGACAAGAGGGTATGGATGATCGAGTGGTAGTCAGAACAGAAACAAGAGTAGAAGCAAGAAATCAGCGAGTAACAGTACAGACTCAGCAAGCCGTCTTAGCTCAGCAGGCAGCAAGAAATCAGTAGCTTGAAGAATTATTGGACAAGGAAATTGAATAAATTAGAAGAATCATGCTGAAAAGGTCTCAGAGGAAGACATAAGCAAGGAAGGGAAGCAGTAGAAGCAACAACAATATGAAAATAGGAACAGATTATGAAAGTGCAACTAGTGGAGCAAGAAAACATAAAATATGGAGACCTGGAGAAAAGCAGCAAGAAAAAGCAGATGATGACTAGCAGAACAAAGTGTGGGATCTAGGCGGACAAGATTTAAAAAGCATGATTAGGAGATCATGATCATTTTCAACCTTGGGAGTCTGATGCAGGAGCAGGTGACTCAGAGGAAAATGCCTGCAGTTTCTATGTTTTTTCCAGTTAAAAATAGGATAAAAATAAAACATGCTATCTTTTTTTTAAAAAGTAGGATAACAGTGGAGAATAAAACTTGCTATCTTTTCATAAGATAGACAAATTGTAAAAGCTTAAATTATTATGTAAAAGCTGCTTTTGTACTAAATAAGGTTATCCATTATGAATAAAATATGGATTGGCTGCCAAGCTGAGGGGAGGAGATGCCAGTGTTGTTTTATGAAACTCTTCCTCTCATGTATTGAAATGAATATTATATTGTTGATGGATATATTTTAAAATCGCTGTAAAGTTTGAAAAAAAATCCGTAGCTTCATATGGGCGCAACTGTTTGTAATTGATATATATAAATTGTGTATTAATACCTGCAAGCGTGGGCACAGTTGGATTTTATGTGATATAATGACCTGTGTATCAATGCAGCTTGGCGTAGTGGCGGTATAAGTTCAAATCTCAGCGTAATTCCAGTTAAAAGGAACTATAAAACTTGAAGTTTATGCGTGGTCGTAATTCCGCGGAGAACTTGGAAAATGATGGACGGACATGTTTGAATTTTAGGTTTGAATATCGGCATATTTTCCAACTAAAAGAATTGTCAAACCTTATATGTTGTATGTGCGTGACTTTTCATTATTCCTTTTGGTCAAGTTCGAGTTTCAACTGCTATCAACCTTAGTTCTCTTGAAGTTTATGGCTAGGTTTGAAGCGTTGCTTTGATCGAACTACGTTGTTGTCCGATAACCACATCAGATTTGGCACGATCCATTCTCTTGGATCTTTCCAATAGGTTTACCTTTTTAAGTAATTGTCGGATATTATTTGGCATAAGTCACCTTGACTTCAAGCCTGGGCTTCAAGCCTGTAAATTTCATATATTGTTTATCGTTTTGGGTCATATCAGTGGTTTTTAGAGCTGCGCCATTGCATTCATCAATGGGTTTTAGTGGACGTTCTGACTTATTCTAGTGAATTTCAGAGCAGATTGGTGAACGTTAATGTTTTCTTAGTCGAAAACCATAATTACTTTCTTCGATTCAATATAAAACACCTCGGGTTTGCGCAGAGATGTATGGTGCCCGGTGGAACTTACAACATCAGGTGGTATAATAATAATGTATAGTTCCCTTGTAAATCATGCATAAAATTTTTAAGTTTGCTGCCTTTGATTATAAGTTAGAAAGGTTGTGGCTCTATAAAAAAGGAATGAAGCTATCAGTTAATGACGGATACTCTGGAAGTCAGTTCAAAGGAAATTGAAGAAGATATTTAGGAGATTGCTGTCAAATTAGAGAGATTATCCCTAACACCTGCACCCCTGCCATCATACATAGAATCAAATGTGGGATTTTTAAATGCCTTGGAAACCTTGGCCTCCACAACAAACTTGGTATGGAAACTTTCCTTACCCTCCTGGACCAAATTTTGCCCCTCAAAATTTATGTTTACCATAACCCATGCCACAACCACAACTTCAGTTGCATGCTCCACCAACTCAACCATGTCCCACCCAACTTCCTACCCAGCCAATATCCAATCCCAACAATAAAGTTGTCCAACCTACTCACAAAGCTATAGCAACCACTTATCCCACTTATCCTACCTATTGCATCACACTACAACTTCTGCAGGAAATTTTTGTACCTTTGCTACAAGAATTTCCTGCGTCTCTGCACGAAATTAAACTTAGGTCATGAAAAGTGGTGACCCGACCATAAAGTATTGAATAGATTATGGAGGAAGAAACCATTGATATACCTGAAACAGAAAATTTATAAATAATAGTAGAACAACACATTCCAAAATCATAAGAACCTTCCTCATCTCAAACTATCCAACCTCCTTTTCCAGAGAGGTTGGAGGTCAAAGAAATAATAAAAAAATGTGAATTTGATCTAGTGTCCTAATTAAGAAATGTATGCATCAAGATCCCCTTGCTACAAAATATTAGGGACATCCCAATTTATGCTAAAAAATTTAGAGAACTATGTACCAAAAATCTAGGGAGATAAAAGAAAGAACCCTCTACAATCCAAGTAGCTAGAAATCTTACAAGCCTTATGTTCACTTGATTTGTGTCTAAAAAGTATGTAGACCCTAGAATCCTTGTGCTTACTACCTTAATCAATGGATACCCAATAATAAATATCTTAATTGATTTAGGTGTAGCCATTAATGTAATAAAAAGAGAAACACTGTCCCATATATGATCTTTTGATTTTCTTCCTACCCCTACTATGTTGGAAATAACAGATAGATCTAAGGTCAAACCTGAGGGTATGTTGGCTTAGGGGGTCCTGACCTAGGTTTAGAGTTAGTTGCACCAACCAACAAAACCCTACACTACTCTCCTGTTTGGTAACAACCTTCGTAGTGCAGGCTACAGTCTCACCCAAAGAACTATGGGGGGAAGCAAGAACTAAGTTTCTGCATCTAGAGACTAGTGTGATGTCTTCTAGTGCCTTGGATCTACCCTCTCGCAGATCGATACACTCTTAGGGCACATTACTACCACTCTATTAAAACAGCTTTTAGACCTTCCTGAAGGTCGATGATCAGTCCTTGTGGACCATTAGTGGTTGATTTACCTACTTACGTGCATTAGAAAGCAAATATAAATTGGTGTTCAGGAAAATCTACTTAAGTCGTTAATAAACATAAGAGGAATCACCAGAGTCTTCGTGAAAGTATTTAAACATGCATTGTGTACATTATTAAGACTTATTCAAGAGAATTGTGTAGCTTCTAATTATTATTTCATAAAACATATCATTCATTAGTGGCATATAACATAAATAGACATGAACAAAAATAATCAATAATTCTTCAAAAACTTGTCTTTATTGATCTCAATTCACGGATTACAGACTCGAACTACCTTGTGCACATAGCTACAAGGTTCCGTGTACTCAGCTGCAGACTCTACCTAGGCCTTCGTGCACTCTACTGCAGAGCCTTTCTTTTTCTACCTAAGCACAGGAAGCAGAGCCTTCCTGCCCTAGCTTCTTCAACCAACCCAATTCCTTATCTTAGCTCTACTTAGTTACTTCTTCCCTTTTTACTAATACTCACTATTTATAGAATATTTTCATACAATGCCATGGTCTGCAAACCATGGGTGAATCTCAAAATCAGACTCAAAACGTATCCAAAACAAGGGGCTAAGCCCCTTTGACTCTTAATCATCTATGCGCTCTGCATCCACAAATCATGGAGATTTTACATTTTTTACAGAATTGTACCAAAATTTGGGTTATCTTAACCCCAAACAAACCCAAGGGACCCCATCCCACTAGGTCCCCAACACAAAGATCGTGACTCACCCTCGAGTCACGATCTTACTGCGAAGATCCCCCAACTCCACCTAGATCACTGCAACTTCAGCAACGCTCTTTGTTACTTCCTGGTGAACATCCTCGACAAATTTTTTAGTGGCTCATCCTTCTATTTCCAAGCTTATCATCCACTGCGTCTGCTACAATTCCTTAAGCTTATCTTGAATAGAGAGTGTGATCTGATAAGCCTCATCCAACCAAGGGTACAACTTGGACTTTAGCAAGGCCTCTTACCTTTGTGCTTCCTCTACTTGTGCGAGTAGCTACTTTCCTTCATGTAACTTAGCAAGGCGTTGCACTGGTGCTAAGGTGTGTATAGTCACCCTGACCTCATCATATTGGTGCTACACCTCCCTTACCTCTGTGTTCAATGTTTGCAGGTTCCGATCCTCTTGTAGATTGGTTAATAGCTCCATAGCCTAACCAAACAGTGTAGTAGAGTTAGTGACTATGGTATCCAAGGTAGCCATACCTTCCTTAATTGCGACTCCACACTAATCCTAGAACCCAGGTGGATTTGTGGGTTGCGACATTAACTGTAGCTCGAAAATCTTCACATTGAACTCGAAAGTGACTCGTCCAACTTATTCTCTAGACTCACACGTACGAGCACTAATTTTCTGACTTTAGTTTCAAGCTGTGTATCCTTGGGGATGTGAAGTTCAAGCACTGCCTTACGTGCCTCCGCTATTGGTGACCAGGAAAAGTTTCAAGGATGGAAATTTATCTTAAAGTTTAGAAACCTTGGAGAATCCCACTAGTCCATAATATGAAATATATAAAATGTTTGGAGATATTTTTGTAAAAATATTCAAAAATATAATATTTTTATATAGTCTGTATATAAAGTTTTGGCAATTTTTAGGGTAAAATAATTTCATTCTATAAAATTTGGGCAAATAATTTTCACAAAAAAATGGAAATTAGCGAATCGTTTTTTCGAAAATGTATATAAAATTATCCCATTGACGAATATTAGCCCCTAAAATTTCCCCTCTTGGTGACTCCAAACTTGAGCTATGCACCTGTAGTGCCTCCTTTTCCTTCAAAGCTAGTGTCTTTTAATGAAAATTTGTTCATTGTTGACATTTAACTCACTGACGATAGTGAGTTCTCATTATTCTCTGACCCTGAGCTCTTCCAAGAACCCCTATGTAATGCATGTAGAGACTCAGTTGAAGCATGACAAGGTTCAGTCCCATGTTTTTGACTCTATGAAGCACCACAGACAATTCATATGTCTTTGTGCGGACTGACCCTTCAGGCAAAGGGAAGACTTTGAAATCCTGCAGCCAGTCCATCTTCATGACTGTACTCTTTGCTCATGCCGGATTGGCTTGCGTACTGCTTGCCTTCTCGACATCTTCCTGAATTTTGGTTGCTTGGAGATAGAACTCACATAGATCCTTCTGGATGCCCTTAAGCATTTGCGTGTATTGATGCTCGAACTGCTACAACACTTCCGTTATGGTGTCCCAAATTTTATCTTCAATCTCATCGAGATCACCCTCTATTAATACCATGGGATCATCTCATGTTTTATCATATTTCAACTTTTTTCATGTTCCACCCTTTTGCACTGTGCCGCGTCTTTTCAAAATAATGGGGGTTCTCTTCCCTTCATCATCTCCATCGCCTTGGCTTGAAATGTCTTCTTCATCTATCTCTAGCGAAGGTGAATTATCACCTTTCTATGACTCACGTTGCTCTTGTTCCGCCTGCTCCTTAGCAACGCATTATTTCTCTATGCGAGCCTTTTATGTAGCTTCCTTCATTTTCTGTTCTACTAGGGTACACGCAACTTTCTTATCGGCCTTCTTTCTTTACTACGTGGCAGAAATTTCCGCGCCCATGCTTGTTCCAACATCTAACTATGACGGGGCACACCACTGTGTAGTCCCTAAACCTATGACCTCTTGCACGTTCGTTTCTGACACCAAATAGGGAAACTGGTGTCATTTCTACTCTGGATCCTTTCATGCTTGGATATAGACTCTGTGGAAATTAACCTCGAATGCCGCGTAGGCTGACAGCTATGTGAACAAGGTTGGGGACAACCTTGGACACTGATTGGTTTCCATAAGGAGATCCATTTCCACAAAATTCCAAAATATCATTGTTTCTGTAATCTGCACAACATGCTTCGTACACCATAAAGAAGCATATTGTGCAGCCTCTGACAATCCTTCCTTGAGAGGAGGAAATTGCCGATCCTCTGGCAATCTCCATGAAACGATCATAATTGACAGCAACAAGAAAGCATAATGGAATGGTTTGGTTTCCTCTTGGGCAATAGTTCACTCGGAACTCCTGACAAAGGTACGTGGCCCAATTAAATTGTATGCCTTTCATGCACTACACAGAAAGTGAAACTACTGGTGCTAGAACTTCATCTATGTGACATTTTCTCATAATATTCCTTGCTAAATTCTAGGTAGCAAATTGAATTATCTAGTCTATAATAGAGAGAATGGAATACCCTTGTGAATTCTTGGGGAGGTCGTAATCAAATTCATCTTGTCTTCAAGATCTTTCTCCATAGTATTCCCTCCAAACTCCTCGATAGGGTTCGCACCTTTGTAAGGCAACCACGTGATTATGTGAATCAACATGTCAATGATGGGGATAGGCTCTCCAAGCCATAAGAACCCATCATGTACTAACATTAGTAGCTAGCACACACATATCATATTAATGGGGGTGCAGTGATAATATGGTACCAACAACAGATTGAGCAACCCTCATTACTCAACACCGCGGACCCATTCCATCGGCTCTAATGCTATAACACACATTTCTTCATAATAGAACTTTTTTTATCACCAAATGTAGAAACTTAGTGTGGTCCACGAGGTCCCAATTCTTCATCTTTAACAATGGGATGCACACAAGCCGAGGACTTTCAAAGGGGACCTGCTTAGGCATCAGGGGCATTGATACTGTAAACTTCTCAGTATTAGGGGCTTTCACCACCTTTGATTTTCTCTTTCGTGGAGGGATATACTTGGTTAGCCTCGTCATGGGTTCCACTCCTTCAACATCAATATCCTTCATTCCCTAGAATTCTTTCGCCTCCAGGTCAACTACTCATTTTGGTTTCTTATCTTTCTTCTACATTGCTTGTGTTTTGGTAGGCCTCCTGGGTGATGTGCGCACTGGCATCGACTTCTTCTTATTTTCCTTCAATGTTTGTTGCTTCTCTTTCATTGCGGGTTGTTTTTATTTTGTCATAGTTTGTTTCGTCCTAGGCGACCTCGACATTGTGGGAACCACAGGAGTAGCCTCTACACTTGACACTTCTGGTCCTGGTGGGTCGAACACAGTTGCATGTGAACTTAGTGCTTCGGTAGGGTTAGTGGCAGTCATTCTCTCCATAAATAACTTATGGGATATGGGAGAAACGTCTGCTCATTACAAGAATTCTTCCCAGAACGCTCGACTCATAGGTAACAGACAACAACATTCAACAAGAAGTTCTAGAGTGCAAATTGTTCTTTCTTGGACCGGCACACGTAATCTATAGGGGGTTTTGAATTCAAATCCAATTGTTCCGCCCAAATTATGATAATAAATGTTGTTTTGGAGGTAGATCTTCAAATATTTTTTTCCTTAATTGCCACCACCCCGCTCCTCTTAACCTTTTTGTGGCCTTCAAGTCACGAAAAATAACTCCAATGGTCATTTTCCTACTGGGCTGCGTGGTACATTCCCTTTTGGTGTATCTTCACTGGTTGCATCTTCGTCACTCTTTGTGCTGCTTGCTCACTGCATTGTCCATCAAGCCAAGTAGTTTATTTTATAGTCCTGCGATCTCTTGCAACTGCCTAGAGCACCGAGACTATCCTACTACCATGTAGTCATTGTGCAAGATCCCCTGTATACAACTTCAATCTCCTCCCATTCACTCTTCCTGGCAATGGTTCCCCATTCAACTTCGCGAGTTGAAATGCACCTCCATATGTAATTTCTTTGACAATATATGACCCTAACCAATGCATGTGGAATCTACCCATAAATTAGTGAATTTGCTATCATATAATAGCACAAGATCGTTTAGCTTGAATTTGCGAAGCTTGATATGGCAATCATGCCATGCTATTTTGTATTCCTTATGGACTTGTTGATGGAAATATTGCCAAAAATCAATATTCTTCAAGCTCCATAAGTTGCATGAGCCGTTCTTCCAAGGCCTCATGATCCACCTTATTCGTCAAAGATGGTATGCGAAGACTAGGCATAATGTATTCCATTGGCATTACATCTTTGATACCATATAGTAATGTGAACAGTGGTTTCCATGTGATCTTCTTATAAGAATTTTGATAAGCCCAGAGTACTATAGGTACGAGACGTCCCAATCATTTCACTGCACATTACATATCTTCATCAGTGTGATCTCCAAAATATTGTTAAAGACTTCAACAATTCTATTTTCTTGTTGGTGATATGGTGTACTCTTCTAAAAATAGACCTAGAATTCCTCAGTCAACACGTTGATCGTTTCATTCAAAAGGTGCTTACCCCTTTCACTCATCAACACTTTTAGGCAACCACATATGGCTAAGATATATTCAACCAAGAATTTTTCTGTCGTAGCCCATGTACAATCCTTAACCAACTATACTTTTACCCATCTAGTTAGATATTAAATCACAGTGATAATATAGCGTGCACCCGTTTTCTTTCTAGGGGGTTGAATTGGCCCCACAAAATCAATCACCCACTTCTCAAAGGGTTGCAAAGATACGAGAGGGTCTAGTGGTATCTCAACTCTTCACGATGGTCTGCCAATTGTTAGACCAAAATTGTATGCCTTACAATATGCCTTGGAATAATTATGCAATGTTGGCCACCATAGACCTGTGGACAAAATCTTTTGCACAGTTGCCTTGCCTGTGTAATGGCCTCCCGTGGCTTCCTCATGAGCTTTAGCGAGAATGTTGTCCCACTCAATCTCTTGCAAATATCTTCACAATATTTCATCTTCACCCATTTTATACAAATGTCCTGCAATAACTAAAAAACCAGTCTCGTGCACTACTAGTTCCTTCCTTTGCTAACTTGTGTATCCTTTCGGTGCCATCCCCATAGTCAAGAAGTGAATAATTTCTACAAAATGGTCATCCACTATGCGAACCACAAAGAGTTTCACATATGGTAACCCTTCCTCAAAATTATTAGGTTCTTCTCATGTTTCGATTCACGACAGATGGTCGGGTCCAACATTTTGTAGAAATTTTGCAAATTATCTACAAATCTACCTCTGAGATCTATGTAGAAAATCTAATTGTAGAAACTCGATAATGCAATATATCAAAGCAAAATACTATAGTCTACTTCTACTATCAAAATTGTGGAAGCTTAAAGATCGAGCTGAATCAGATTTGAACACATATAACTAGAAGGAGAAGAAAAAAGTCACATGAAACACAGAAAATACTCAGGGGAAAGCCTTAGCTAAAACCCCACTATCTGTATTATCATACAAGGTGGAAATACATCAGAATATACAAAGAATTAGCTCTCACAGCTAGCCATCTCTTAGTACAATCCTCCTCAATGCTCACAAGCAATAAAAGCTTCGCACAAGCCTTCTCCTCTGCCCTCCAAGCCTCCTATTTCCTTGCACTGTTTCTCCTCGGTGATCCTACTGTTACCAGGTGTAACATTGAGTTCCCTTTGTAGGAAAACTCATGCAACTGATAGTAACCTTTCCTTGACATTTAGATCAACTCGGTCTTTCTCTGAATATACATGCATGATTTTCTGATGAGATAATCTTCAGTTTTCTAGAGCACACTAGTTGGATGCATGCATGCATTAACTGACTGAACTCACAATTAGTTCCTCAAATGGTTTGGAACTAATTTAACTAAAATTAACTCAGTAAACTGAGCTAACTAATTACAACTCAAATATAACTCATCCTTATATCCTTAATTAAGGGATAATCTCCTTAATTTAAGGGATAATTGTTGCATGACTTCAAAAAGACTTCTAGCTTGAATTTCTCCAAATAATTAACTCAAGATGAATTAATTCATTATTTTTCAAGAAGCTGGTGAGACTAAATTTGAATTTTAATTCAACGACAAATTAAAATTGGAATATTCTAGATTCTATTTTTATCATTTCTTTTTTCTATTTTCAAACTCCCTCTCAACAAGAAAGGAATTCAACTTGATCCTGATCCTAAAACTTTAGAAATGTCAGCATGCAACACTTCTCTCTATAGTTCTTGCTCCAGCAAATCGAGAAACAAAAAAGACATCCAACCCGAATCAGTATGATGCATTTGTCATCATAGTCTCTGACTGCTATTGCCTCTGTCAACTGAAAACTTTCTGCTTCGGCTGACTATGCATTTCTGCACTGTTACCAATCCTTCTTTGTGCTCTTCAGTATCAGATTTCTCTATCCTCTGTCACTTTGATCTCTGATTGCATCAATCCCATCGATTCCTCCCACTACTATGTACTTTTTGATCCCGTAGCAAGGTAGAATCCATTAGATAAAACCTCTCAATGAACCCTGCCCAATTTCATCCTTCTTGGGATTATCACTTCACATCACCCCACCTCACACCTCAAGGTATGGCTGCATGTGCTACCTCTGCTTACATGGCTTGATTTCCCCCTATTGGAGGTCTCTATATGAGTGGATGCCTCCAATCGATCTCCTCTTAGAATCTCCAATTGTGGCTCCTCCACATTTGTCTAAGACTTCTCTGGAACTGCATGTTGAGAGGTAATTTACTCTCCCTCTCAACCACCAAGTCTCTAACATTTTCCTTTCTCCTCAAGTCTTTGCATGCATATTGAACCTCAAGAGCATATAGGTTCTTAACTCATGAACCGATCTGTTTCACCTATCTCATGGTGATGTGTCTAAGGAAAACCTTTCCCTTATGAAAGACAACATCATAGCCTTTGTCCTCCAACATCACAATTGATACCATATTCTTCTTTAGTCTAGGCACATAATTCACATCTGTCAAGGAGATAAGAGCTCCATGCTCCCTATGAAAAGAAACTGTGCCCACTCCTGAAACATTATACCTTTCATCGTCACCCATCTCTATGCGCATCTTGAAGTCTTTATCCTCCAAGGTATTTAATAAACTTTTATCACTGTTCATGTGGAATAAGGCTCCACTGTCAAGAAACCAACCACAGCTCATCATCGATGACACCATGCATGCGATGAGAGTGAAGTCCATCTCGAACTGAGAGGCTAATGCCTCACCTTCAGATCCTTCTGAGGATTCATTATTGGACTTCTTCGATGGGCAATTATTCGGATAATGACCCATCTCATGACATTTAAAGCATCTCACTTTAGACTTCTCAACCTTCTTCCCTCCATGAGAAGAATTTGATTCAGAATGTGACGCCTTCCCCTTCCCTTTCCTTGCCTTACTTCCTAAGGCTAGAGTTTCTTCATCATCCTTGGATGAAGAACCATCTTGTGTGCTCCTCGTGGTCTCCTCTTGCATGAGATCCAACCAGAGTTGTTCCCAATCCAGAAGTTTCTCCCTTTCATTCACAGAGTCATGGTAGCTATTTCATCTTTTTGGAAGGCCAAGGAGAGAGAGGCTCACCATATCATCGTCAATAGTAGTTATTCCCACACTGCTAAGCTCATCCCTACAAGTGGTGAGCTTTTTCAGATATGTGTAAATAGTATCTTCGTTCTCCATCTTGATTCTTTGAAGCTTGTCCTTGAGTGCCAATTTCCTCTAGTCACTATTGTTTTGGTAAAGGTCCTTCAATGTCTTCCACATTGAATATGGAGTGTCCTTCCAATGGATACTCGAGACAATATGGTCTCAAACTTCCTCAAGGATGATCCATCTCGCCCTCATGACACACTTCTTCCATTCAGCCAACTCTTATGTGTTATATGAACCTAGCTTTGGGATTCTTGATCAATGAAATCCTTCAAGCCATTGTCTTCTAATACAACCTCCATGCGATCTTTCCATGCTATGTAATTTGAGATCCCATCCAAGGCATACTCGAGTGTCAAGCCATAGAACGCCACTGACCTACCTTGAAGTATGAGATGAATTCGATTTGCACCTGTAACCTTGAACTTCAAACTTTGAAATATCTTCTTAGTATACTATTCACAGCTTTGATAAACTTGGCTCCCATACCATGTAGAGATTTTGCAAATTCTCTACAAATCTACCTTGAGATCTATGTAGAAAATATGACTGTAGATTAACTCGATAATGTAATATACCAAAGAAAAAACTATAATCTACTTCTAATATCAAACTTGTGGAAGCTTAAAGATTGAGCTGAATCAGAGTTGGACACATATAACCAGAAGAACAAGAATCAATGTGCATGAAACACAAAAAATACTTAGGGGAAAGCCTCAGCTAAAAACCCCACTATCCATATTATCACACAAGGTGGAAATACATCAGAATTATACAAAGCCTTAGCTCTCACAGCTAGCCAGCTCTTAGTACAATCCTCCTCTATGTTCATAGGCAGTCAAAGATTCCCACAATCCTTCTCCTCTGCCCTCTAAGCCTCCTATTTCCTTGCATTGTTTCTCCTCGGTGATCCTACTATTACCAAGTGTAACATTGATCACTCACACGGATCTCACACCCCGTAAAACTATGCAATCCTCAAGGAACCTTGCTCCTTCTGTATGGATGAGTTTCCTTTATAGGAAGACTCATGGAACTGATAGTAACATGTCCTTGACATTTAGCTCAACTTGGTCTTTCTCTGAATAGACATGCATGAGTTTTTGACGAGAGAATATTTAGTTATCTGGAGTACAATAGTTGGATGCATGCATACATTAATTGACTGAACTCACAATTAGTTCCTCAGACAGTTTGGAACTAATTTAATTGGACTTAACTCAGTAAACTGAGCTAACTAATTACAACTCAAATATAACTCATCCTTATCTCCTTAATTAAGGGATAATCTCGTTAATTTAAGGGATAAGTTTTGCATGACTTCAGAAAGACTTCTAGATTGAATTTCTCGAGCTAATTAAATCAAGTTGAATTAATTAATTATTTTACAAGTAGCTGGTGAGAGTAAATTCGAATTTTAATTCTCATTTTTAATTCAAGGAAAAATTAAAATTGGAATATTATGGATTCTATTTTTATCATTTCTTGTTGCTATTTTCAACACATTTAACCTTCCAAGCTTCATAATGACTTCAAAGTCATACTCCTGAAATAATAGGAACCATCTACAAATCTTCCCACCAACACAAGCTTGTTGACCGGGTATTTCAATGCAAAATGATTTGTGTACATCTTGAAATGTCCTCTTAACAGAAAATTCCTGATTTTTTGCACCCCATATACCATGACCAACCCTTCGTGCTTAGCCGTTGAATGATTTTTCTCGGCCTTCGATAGGTTCCTACTTGCGAAGGGTATATGATGGTCCAATTATCCTTCACTGGTTTGTGTTAGTACTGCACCCAATGCAATGAAAGAAGCATCCACATGCACATGAAACTCCTTTATCCAATCGGGGAATACCAAAATTGAAAAATTGACCATGTTTTTCTTCAACACATCTAAGCTACACTGACATGCTTCATCCCAACAGAATGTTGTGTCCTTCTTTAGCAGTTTCTCCATGGGCACAGTAATTTGAGCATAAGCTTTGATAAACTTTTTATAGTATCTCATATGTCTGAGCTTTGCACGCAGTTGCTTGAAATTCCTAGGGACCTCCAATTTCACAATTACCATAATATTTGCATGGTCCACCATCAATCCTTGCTTGCACACAACATGACCCAACAAGATCCCAAAAGGAACACAGAATATGCATTTTTTCAAATTTGGTTCGATCTGGTATATGCGACATCTATCCAACATCAGGTGCAAACTTGCTACATGGTGCTTCACTAATCAAAACACCTTCCAGACATCAAAGTAAATCTCCAAAAACATATGAATGAACTCTTTGAGCGTTGCTATGACTACGTGAGAAAATATTGTAGGCATAGTTTTTAATCCAAATGGCATCACAATGTACTCGAAACAACCCCACTCCATGGTGAAGGTTGCTTTTCTTCTATCTTCTGGTACGATCCAGATTTGATGATACCTTGAAAACCCATCATTAAAGGAATAGGCCTCTTGCCCTCCAACATTGTCTAGCACTTGTTTTTTGAACAATGTCGGAAATGGATATGTAGAAATTCTTTTTCCACAAAAGATCAGCTAGCTCCAATACCATGTAGAAATTCCCATTGTAGATCAACAGATTATGCAATATACTAAAACACAATACAAGATCTACTTCTACAACACTTTGGAGAAGCTTAATCGAATTGAGAAAGATCAAGAGAATAGATATAACTGAGAATGAGAAATCAATCACACATAACACATAAGAAATAAATTGGGGAAAGCTTCAGCCTAAAACTCCATTCTCTGTATTATCATACAAGTGGAAATCTTGTTCAAGTTACAAAAAGAATTAGATCTCCAACTATCCTACTCTCTCTGCAATCAAACAATACTTCTCATAGATAATCAAAGGCGCTCACAACCTTCTCCTTTGCCATCCAAGCCTCCTATTTCCTTATGCAGTTTTCCTTGTGGTCCAGTGCTACCACCTGTGTGAATTGGCCTCTTCGCACACTCACTAACCTCTGATCTAACTGCGCAATCCTAAAGGAGATAAACCCTTCTGCATAGATGAGTTTCCTTTAAAGAAAAAATTCATCCAATTGATAGTACAATTTCCCTCCTCTAATCTCAATTGGGTCTCTTACTGAACTGACATGCATGGGTTATTTATGGGAGAATATTCATTTATCTATAGTGCAACAGTTACATGCATGCAAGCATTAACTAACTAAACTCACACTTAATTCAACAAACTATTTGAATTAATCTAACTGGACATGACTCAGTTAATTGAGCCAACAAATTACAACTCAATATTACAACTCATCCTTATCTCTTTAATTGATGGATAAATTCCTCAATTAATGGAGAAACTGTTGCATGTCCCCACATAGACTTCATGTTTGATTTTCCTTAACTAATTAACTCAGGATGAATTAATTAATTATTTTACAAACAGTTGCTAATATCAAATTCAAATTTTACTTCACTATTTTATTTGAGGGACTAACTAAAATAAGAAGGTATCCTAAAATCCTATTTTTAGCAATGCTATTTATAACACTTCCATTTTTCATTCCTTACTACTATGTCCAACACTGGTACCTGAACTTCTCTTTATAGTAGCTCTATTTTTACTACTTCTATTTTTACAATTTCTTGTTGCCATTTTCAACACTCCCTCTCAACAAGAAGGGCATTCAACTCGAACCCGATCCTGAACCTTTGGAATTTTTTGCATGCAACACTTCTCCCAAGTGTGGTTTCTCTAACAACTCTATAAACAAAAAAATACTCCCAACTGACCTCTCTATTGGACTAGAAACATACTCTGATGTTGAAGCTCCCTCTGTTGCTGACAAGTGCTCTCTCTCTGACCTCTGAGCTGTTGCAACTCTCCATGCATCTCACATCGTTGTACACCTCTCTGTGCCATCCTGCACTGGTACAACACTCCTGTGCCTCTCACATTTTTGTAGCTTGTTAGCTCTGCATTATCTTTGGATTCCTGCACTATATCTCTCTCTTCCACTCCATCTGCATCTATCTCTACCCACTCAGCCAGTTCTAGTACTCCTCATCGGGGCTCTTGTGGCAAAGTCTAATCAAAGAGGCTAGGTACCTTAATGATCCTTCCCCTGTTTCAGCCTTCTTGGGACTCTGACTCCACATCGCCACACCTCTAACCTGGAGGTATGGCTGCATGTGATCCCTCTGCCCACCTGGCTCGAAATTTCCCCCTGCTGGAGGTCTTTAGATGAGTGGATAACACCCCTTGGTCTCCTCTCAGCTTCTCTAGTTGTGGCTGCTCTATAACCTCCTGAAGCTGCTTCACCAATTATGGTTCCTCCATAATTGTCTAAGACTTCTTCTGGTGCTGCATGTTGAGAGGTAATGTACTCTCCCTCTCAACCACCAACTCTCCATTAGTTTCCTGCTCCTTAACGCTTTGCATGCATCTTTAACCTCAAGAGCCTACAGGTTCTTGACTTGTGAACCAATCTGCTTCACTTGTCTCGTGGTGATGTGTCGAAGGAAAACCTTTCCCTTACTGAAGACTACATCATAGCCCTTGTCTTCCAGCATGGTGATCGACACCAAATTTTTCTTTAGTCCTAGTATATACTTAACATCAGTCAAGGTAACCGACTGATGCTCCCTCTAAAAAACAACCATGCCTTCACCTGAGAAACTATACTTTTCATCATTACCCATCGCTATGAGTATATGGAGATATTTCTCCTCCAAGGTACTGAACAAACTCTTATCACTGGTCATGTGGAAGGGAGATCCACTATGAAGAAGCCAACCAGTTCCCCCCATGGATGAAACCATGCATGTGAAAACTGTGAAATCCACCTCGAACTGTGAGACCATTGCCTCACCTTTTGATCCTTCCACAGATCCCTTCTTGGATTTCCTCAGTGGACAATTTGTAGCAAAATGTCCCACCTCATGACAATGAAAGCATCACACTTTCGATTTGTCAAAATTGTTCCCACCATAGGAAGAACTCAATTTGGGATGAGAATCCTACTCCTTCCCTTTATTTTCCTTACTCACTAAGGCACAATTTTCTTCATCCTCCTTAAATGAAGAAGATCCATCTCTAGTGCTTCTCCATATCTCCTCTTGGATCAGATCACACCAAATTCGTTCCTAATATGGCAGTTTCTCTCTTCCATTTACCAAGTTTTGATATCTATGCCAGCTATTAGGAAGACTGAGGAGTGTAAGATTCACCATGTCATCATTAGTGTTCATGATCCCTACACTTCCAAGCTCATCACTGCAGGTGGTGAGCTTTTTCATAAATGTAGAGATCGTGTCGCCCTCTTCACACTTGATCTTATGAAGCTTGTCTTTTAGCTCCAGCTTGCTCTGATTGTTGTTGTTTTGATATAGATCTTTCAATGTTTTCCACATCAAAAGTGGTGTCTCCTTCCCATGGAGACTCGAGACTATGTGGTCTCGAACTCCCTCTAGAAGGATTCTCCTTGCTCAAGTCACACATTTCTTCCATTCCGCTAATTGAGTAGCATTAGTCGGCTCAGGGACTTCTTGATCAATGAAGTCCTTTAGACCATTATCCTCTAATACTACCTTGATGCGATCCTTCCAAGCTATATAATTCGAGCTACCATCAAGGGCATACTTAAGTCTCAAACTACTGAACACCATTGGTGAAATTGAAATGTGATAAGAACTCGATTTCTATATTCAAGAACCACAAACTTCGAATTCCTCCTTCTTGTATATTGCTCTTTGCCTTGATCACCTTAGCTCTAACACCATGTAGAAATTGTTTTTCTACAAAAGATCAGCTAGCTCTAATACCATGTAGAAATTGCCACTGTAGATCAATAGATTATGCAATATACTAAAACAAAATACAACATCTACTTCTACAATACTTTGCAGAAGCTTAATCAAATTGAGCAAGATCAAGAGAACACATATAACTGAGAATCAGAAATCAATCACACATAACACAAAAGATATAACCTAGGGAAAGCCTCAACCTAAAATCCTAATCTCTGTATTATCATACAAGTGGAAATCTTGTTCAAGTTACACAATGAATCAGCTCTCAAGCTACCCTGCTATCTCTGCAATCAAACAATACTGCTCATAGAGAGTCAAAGGGTCTCACAACCTTCTACTTTTCCCTGCAAGCCTCCTATTTCCTTGTGCAGTTTTCCTTGGGGTCCAGTGCTGCCACCTGTGTGAATTGGCCTCTTCACACACTCACTAACCTCTGATCTAACTGTGCAATCCTGAAGGAGATAAATCCTTCTGGATAGATGGGTTTCCCTTATAGGCAAACTTCATCCAAAAAAAATTTCACTGTCCCTCCTCTGATCTCAACTGGGTCTTTGACTGAACTAACATGTATTAGTAATTTATGAGAGAATATTCAATTATCTAAAGTGCAGCAATTACATGCATGCAAGCATTAACTAACTAAACTCACTATTAATTCAACAAACTATTTGAATTAATATAACTAGACTTGACTCAGTTAACTAAGCCTACTAATTACAACTCAATGTTAAAACTCATCCTTATCTCTTTCATTGATGGATCAATTCCTCAATTAATGGAGAAACTGTTGCTTGTCCCACATAGACTTCATGTTTGATTTTCTTTAACTAATTCACTCAATATGAATTAATTAATTATTTTACAAACAACTGCTAAGATCAAATTCGAATTTTACTTCACTATTTTAGTTCAGGGACTAACTAAAATAGGAAGGTATCCCAAAATTCTATTTTTAGAAATTCTATTTATAGCACTTACATTTTTCATTCCTTGCTGCTATGTCCAACACTAGTACCCGAACTGCTATTCATAGTAGTGCTATTTTTAGCACTTTTATTTTTATCATTTCTTGTTGCCATTTTCAACACTCTCTCTTAACAAGAACGACATTCAACTTGAACCCGATCCTGAACCTTTGGAATTTTTTGCATGCAACACTTCTCCCAAGTGTGGTTGCTCCAACAACTCTATAAACAAAAAAATACTCCCAACTGATCTCTCTATTGGACTAGAAACATACTCTGATGTTGAAGCTCCCTCTGCTGCTGACAAGCGCTCCCTCTCTGACATCTGAGCTGTTGCAACTCTCCATGCATCTCGCATCATTGCACACCTCTCTGTGCCATCCTACACCGGTGCAACAGTCCTGTGCTTCTCGCAATGTTGCAGCTTTCTAGCTCTGCACTATCTTGGGATTCCTACACTATATCTCCCTCTTTCACTCCATCCACATCTATCTCTACCTACTCAGGAAATCCTGCTACTCCTCATCAAGGCTCTCGTAGCAAGGTCCAATTGAAGAGGTTGGGTACCTCAATGATCCTGCCCCTATTTCATCCTTCTTATGACTATCACTCCACATTGCCCCACCTCCGACCTGGAGGTATGGTTGCATGTGATCCCTCCACCCACCTGGCTCAAAATTTCCCCCTACTGGAGGTCTTTGTATGAGTGCATAACACTCCTCAGTCTCCTCTTGGCTTCTCTAGTTATGGCTGCTCCACAACCTGCTAAAGTTGCTTCACCAATTGTGGCTCCTCCACAATTGTCTGAGACTTCTTCTAGCGCTGCATGTTGAGAGGTAATGTAATCTCCCTCTCAACCACCAAATCTCCATCAGTTGCCTTGCTCCTAAAGGATTTGCATGCACCTTGAATCTCAAGAGCATACAAGTTCTTGACTCGTGAACCAATCTACTTTACTTGTCTCATGGTGATATGTCGAAGAAAAACCTTTCCCTTACTAAAGACTACATCATAGCCCTTGTCTTCTAGCATGGTGATCAACACGAAAATTTTCTTTAGTCCTGGTACATACTTAACATTGATCGAGGTAATGCAAGCTCCATGCTCCCTTTGAAAAACAACCATGCCTTCACTTGAGACACTATACTTTCATCATTACCCATTGCTATGAGTATCTAGAGATCTTTCTCCTCCAAGTTATTGCACAAAATCTTGCTTCCGATCATGTGGAAAGAAGCTCCACTATCAAGAAACCAACCACTTCCCACCATGGATGAAACATGCACGCAAAAAGTGTAAAATCCAACTCAAACTGTGAGGTCAATGCCTCACCTTCTGATCCTTCGATGGATCCCTTCTTGGATTTCCTCAGTGGATAATTTGTAGCAAAATGGCCCACCTCATGACAAAGAAAGCATCGCACTTTCAATTTGTCAAACTTCTTTCCACCATAGGAAGAACTCAATTTGGGATGAGAATCCTTCTCCTTCCCTTTCTTTACCTTACTCGCTAAGGCACAATTTTTTTCATCCTCCTTGGATGAAGAAGATCCATCTCTGGTGCTTCTCTGTATCTCTCCTACATCAGATATGACCAAAGGCGTTCCCAGTCTGGCATTTCTCTCTCCCATTTACCAAGTCTTGGTATCTATGCCAAGTCGTTCCCAACTATGTGGTCATGATCCCTACACTTCCAAGCTCATCCCTACAGGTGGTGAGCTTGTCCAAATATGTAGAGATCATGTCGCCCTTTTCACACTTGATCTTACGAAGCTTGTCTTTCAGCACCAAATTCCTCTAATCATTGTTATTCTTATATAGATCTTTCAATGTTTTCCACATTGAAACTGATGTCTCCTTCCCATGGAGAGTCTAGACTATGTGGTCTCAAACTCCCTCCAAAAAGATTCTCCTTGCTCTAAACACACATTTCTTCCATTCCGCCAATTGAGTAGCATCAGTCCACTTGGGGACTTCTTGATCAATGAAGTCCTTCAAATCGTTATCCTCTAATACTACCTCCATGTGATCCTTCCAGGCTATATAATTACAGTTGCCATCAAGGGCATACTCCAGTCTTAAATCGTTGAACGCCATTAGTGAAATTGAGATGTGATAGGAACTTGCTTTCTATATTCAGGAACCACAAACTTTGAACTCCTCCTTCTTGTATAATTTTCTTCGCCTTGATCACCTCAGCTCTGATGCCATGTAGAAATTATTTTTCTACAAAAAATCAGCTTGCTCTGATACCCTGTAGAAATTTCCACTGTAGATCAATAGATTATGCAATATACTAAAACACAATACAAGATCTACTTCTACAACACTTTGCGGAAGCTTAATCGAATTGAGCAAGATCAAGAGAACACATATAACTAAGAATGATAAATCAATCACACATAATACATAAGAAATAACCAAGGGAAAGCCTCAGCCGAAAACCCCAATCTCTGTATTATCATATAAGTGGAAATCTTGTTCGTTACAGAAAGAATCAACTCTCAAGTTATCCTGCTCTCTCTGTAATCAAACAATACTGCTCGTAGATAGTCAAATGTTCTCACAACCTTCTCCTCTACCCTCCAAGCCTCCTATTTCTTTGCACAATTTTCCTTGGGGTCTAGTGCTGCCACCTGTGTGAATTGGCATCTTCACACACTCACTAACCTCTGATCTAACTATGCAATCCTGAAGGAGATAAATCCTTCTGCATATATGAGTTTCCTTTATCGGAAAAATTCATCCAACAGATAGTACACTATCCCTCCTCTGATCACAACTGGGTCTCTGACTGAACTGACATGCATGAGTTATTTATGAGAGAATATTTAGTTATCTGAAGTGTAGTAGTTACATGCATGCAAGCATTAACTAACAGAACTCACAATTAATTCAACAAATTGTTTGAATTAATCTAACTAGGCTTGACTTAGTTAACTGAGCTAACTAATTGCAACTCAATATTACAACCCATCATTATCTCTTTAACTGACAGATAAATTCCTCGATTAATGGAGAAACTGTTGCATGTGCCCACATAGACTTCATGTCTGATTTTCCTTAACTAATTAACTGAAGATGAATTAATTAATTATTTTACAAACAGTTTCCAAGATCAAATTCGAATTTTACTTCACTATTTTAGGTTAGGGACTAACTAAAATAGGAAGGTATCTCGAAATTCTCTTTTTAGAAATGCTATTTATAACACTTTCATTTTTCATTCCTTGCTGCTATGTCCAACATTGGTTCCTGAACTGCTATTTATAGCAGTGCTACTTTTATCACTTCTACTTTTAGCATTTCTTGTTGCCATTTTCAACAGGATCATGGACACATGTAACATTAAGCTTCCGTAAATCTACACAAATCCTTATTTCGCTCTATGGCTTCTTTTGTTGAACCACCATCGGGCTTACTCAATCGGATTCTTCAATAGGTTCTATGATGCTTGCCTCAAGCATCTTATCCAACTCCTGGCAAACCTTTTCCTTATACTTAGGATTAACATGGTAATGCCTCTGTTAAACAATCTTCGCATCTAGATTTAGTGTGATATTCATAACGCCCAAATCACGGATTATGCCTTTTAGATCTCAAAACTTAGTTGGAAAGAGATCCTAGTACTTAAGGAGAAATTCAACAACTTTATCTACTATAGCATCATCCCAATAATCTCCAAGTTTTGTAAACTTCAGTTCATCCTTAGTGTCAATGTTTACTTGCTTTTCTTTCAGAGTTGCGAAGATGTATGGGTTTTCTATTTGTGGCCCTTCAACTTTGTGATGCCTTTCTACCTCTGGAATATTGATGTTCCTTGGGTCTTCTTCTTCCTCTTCAACATCACGTTATAGCATTCCAAGGCATGGCACAACTAGGTTCTCCAGTTTGGTTGGGTCAATTCCATAGGTTCCTTTAGCATTCTGAAGATAACCACCTTAATCTCCTATAACACTTCATTAATGCTTGCAAAGCCATTTTTAAAGATGAAAGTAAATAATAATCCTTCCTTTAGAACATCCCATTCCGTGATGCCATGGTGGAGCTCTATTTCTAGATACCAGTTCATGGGAATTGTGTCCAAGGTATGACAAAATATGTGTACCCATTCTCACTATGGTTATGTTGTTGGAAATAATACTCAGAGGGGGGTGAATCAGTATTATCAGATCAATTATTTTATTTCCCAAAAAAAATGATATACGCTACATCAATGAACTAAACTAGCATGTACATGCGACTGTGCTTAAATAAACTAGTGTATATGTAGAGAACTTGTGATTTAGACAGTTTATCATGTTTTGAGCTTAAACCAGTATATCCGAGATTTATTAGACAGTGGAGTAAAAGAAAAATAAAGCATCACACATAAGCAACACACATGAACACCAATATTTAAGGTGGAAACCCAATGTGGGTGAAAACCACCTGTTGTTGTCATCTCTGTCTTCTTTTAATAATAAGAAAATATATTTACAACATTGTACTAGTGCAGGCTCATACTAGTACGCACGCTACTACTTGCAAAAGGTTAAAACCTTCTCTCATTCTCCAGCTTCTACTGGAAGGGAGCTACAACCCCCTAGCTCTTGTACTAGCTGATATGTTTACTAGTACGTAGGTCCTACAGAAGGCTATGACCTTATTTCTTTCTCCAGGGACCACGTTTCATAAATTTTCACAGTGGATGCCCCTAGTACACAACAATACAGATGAAGGCCTTGTTTCATCCAATTATCATATTGGGCCCATTGAAGCTTAGAATCAACCATCATTGCAATACAACCATCAACTACATCTACATCAACCAATCACTGAAACTCAATCATCCCTCTCTGAATCAACCAAACTCAATCAATCACTCACAACCTCTGAACCTCTAACAAAACTGAATCAATGATTCATTCATACTTAATCAACTTCAAAAAATCCACTGGAATAGATAGAACTGTAACCAGTATACAGATCTAAACCCGGAATACTACATCATCATTTAGAACCAAATGTAACCTCAAAAACATGCATCAGAGTCTATACGCAACTTGGAACAGCTGAACCAACATCTATACGCAACTTCATCAAAGCGAACCAGCGTATAGATCTGTAAATACTTACTTGTAACTTCGCTGCACCTCCCGACTTCAGACATACCTAGATCATCAAATATAAAGGATAAAACATGTGTTAGAAATCATATCTAGCCCATCAGATCACATAATTATTAGTCATTATGGTCCTGATCCATCACTAGATCTCATCCATCATCATTGAAGCAAATCACAATCAATCAATCTGAACACTGTCACCAGAATGCAGTCACCAAAACATAAACGAAAACCCAGAACTCTGCATCAACAACTAGAGCCAATTACAACTTCAAACATCATAGTAAATAAGGTATATGCTACTTCGATGTGTCGAACTAGTGGGTATATGTGCTTTTACCAAAGCAAAACAGCTTACATATCTGCAAATGCTAACTTAAAACTTCATAGATATTCCAGACTTCAGTCATACCCAAATCATATCACTACAACAAAACCCTGTGATTAGCATCCATTTTTTCTTCCTTTTTTGCGTCTAGAGCCCATTTTTGGTGCTATTTGTGTCCATTTATAAAATATGGTGCAAAAATTGATGCAAAGTTTGCACCGAGGTTTTCACCAAGTCTTACACCAAGTTTAGCACCAGGTATTGCAATAGGTTTTGCATCAGGTTTTACACTAGGTTTTACACCAAGTTTTATGCCAAGTTTTGTGCCATCCTTTGCACCATGTTTTGCATCAATTTTGGCACCTAATTTTGTTTCACCAACTTTTGTATCATTTATTGCATCCACTTTTTGCGCCTATGCTTGCACCAACTTTTTCATCATCTCTTGCATCCTCTTTTGCATCATTTTAAAATTACTTTTTGCATCCATTTTTACATCATTTTTTGCATCCCCTTTGCATCAAGATTTGCATCAGGTTTTGTGTCTCATATTGCATCTACTTTTGCATCTAATTTTGTTGCATCAACTTTTGCATCATATTTTTCATCCATTGTTGCACCCATGTTTACGTCCACTTTTGCATCTTATTTTTCATCTTCATTTGCTTCTTTTTTTGCATCTATCATTACATCCATTTTTGTTGTGACACTATTTGTACCATGTTTTTACTTACTGTTGTACCCACATTTAGTTCCAATTTTGCATCCATCTTTGCATCCACTTTTGCATAAAAATATTGCATCTATTTTTGCATCCACTTTCTTGTCGGGTTTTGCATCTCATTTTGTATCATCTTTTGCATCTACTTCCATTGCATCCATATTTTTCATCCAATTTTGTTTCTGTTGTTGCGCCCATGTTTGCATCCACTTTTTCATCCCTTATTGCATCTTGTCTTGCATCCAAGTTTGCATATTTTTTTTGTGTTTTTATTACATCCACTTTCTCATCCACTTTTGTTGTGCCATATCTTGTGCCTATCATTGAAACCCACATTTTCTTCCAATTTTTCATCCACATTTGCATCCTCTTTTGCGTCCAAGTTTGCATCAAATAATTTTTCTGTTTTTTGCATCTACTTTTACATCCACTTCTGATGCATCCAATTTTGAATCTAATTTTGTGTCCACTATTGCACCCATGTTTGGTCCATGTTTACATCCATGTTTTAATCCAATTTTGCCTCATTTTTGCATCCAAGTTTTGTCTTTTTTTTGTTCATTTTTGTATCCACATTTATTTCCCAAAAATTCATGCTAAGTTTTATGTCTACTATTACACCCATGTTTTCTTCCACTTTTTCATCCATGTTTGCACCCTATTTTGTGTCCAAGTTTGCATCGACTATTGCATCTACTTTTTCATCCACTTTTGTGTCAATTTTTCTGTCTTGTTTTGCATCTACTTATGTTGTATCCACTCTTCATCCAATTTTACATCTAATGTTGCCCCCATTTTTTTTTTTTGAATTTTGCATCCATTTTCCAACACTCATATAGTTTTTGCATTGATGATATTTCTTATGACATTAACAATTATGAACAACTGATGGCAATGTCGATAGTTATGACGATGATGATAATGAAGATGATGACAATGACATGAATTGTGATTATTATGATAATCAAAATGATGGGGGTTATAATGAAAATGATGATGATGACAATGATGATGGTGATGCTAATGACCTTGGACAATCTTCCCAATTTTTAAATGTTGTCATGGTCATAATCATAATCATTATATTTAGAGTCATCTTCCAAGTCATCATCATTTGATCATCATTATCATTATTTTCATCTTGGTCATCATCAACAACAATAATCGCATGAATGATGATTATGATGTTCATGAAGAAGTTGACAACGATGATGATAGAAATTACTTTAATTATGATGATGGGGATGATGAAAATTATAATGATTATGATAATGGTAGTGGCAATGATGATCGTCGATCATCTCTAAAAAATAAAATTGTCATTTCTCTTGAATATATCATGTGTCCTAACAACCCTTTTTGAGCACTCGTAATATTTTTTGGGTTGATAATATTTCTTACGACACATATAATTATGAACAATTGACAACAATGTCCATAATCATGATGATGATGATGATGACATGAATGGTGATTATGACGATAATGCAATGATAAGATTGATGGTGGTGATGATGATGATAATGAAGATGATGACACTCCCTCTAAACTAGGGAGATACTCATAATGAGACAAAAAAGTACTATCAAGTTGAAATATTCATATAAGAAGGGATCTGGATTAATAAGCATCAACAATGATTTAAATCATCATAACCAACATTGTCAAAATAGAAAGGTCTTGACTAACAAGTTATACATCTCCATTATATCATAACACAATGTTGGGAGGCATAAATTTCGACACCACTACCTCTTTAGGCACTTACCACACTAGGATGTTCATCAAGAATGTCCTCACATGATCATTTCCTAATCCACTGTCATAATATTTGACACCAGGAAAAGTCGATCCTTATGATTATTCTTATCTTGGATTAATGTACTTGACTTATGGCGGTTAGTCCTAATCAAATCACAAATTCTAAGAGAATATTGGTCCCATCTATTTATCTAATCCACCATCCTCCCTATTGGTGTCTTTAGTAGGATTACGACTATTAGTCTCAGCCATAGTACATGACAAATGGATAATATGGTGTCAATGCTCACTCCCTCTCAACCAGGGAGGAGACATCCACAAGCATAAGCGTTTCTCGAGAATACCCATCATTTTCATAGGGAATAACATCATTAATTTTTTTTCATCGCATGATGCCTTTATGATTAAGAATTCATAGATTTGTAGCAAAATATTTCCCCTTTTGTTATTTGTGATGAAATAAAATCAAAAAGTGAAAGCCAAAATCATTAAATATACACTATAATGATTTATCTAAGTCTAAACTCTAAGGTTAAAGCGAAAATTTACGTAAATATTATATCTATGAGTTGTTCAAAACTTATGAAAACCTTATTCCCTAAGTCCTATATATAAGAAAAATCAAAAGAAAGAAAAATAAGGCCCAATGAATGGTAACTCGTGTATTCACACCCTCTTTGGAAAACATATGAATATATACACTCCTAGTCATACTTGATCACATGTTTGTGATGGTTAAATCATGAAGTCATCTTTTCCCCTTTCATTTTCACTTCATCCTTTAAGCACCTAATTGAGGATCTAGGGAATTTTTCTTGCCTAAGGGTTTCATGTCTACTCTTGGTTTACTTATGTCACACTATAGTCAATCATGTGACGGAGTGAAATGCTTAAGTTTGTGGAGTTATTAGAATAGTGTATTAAGTTAGTCACCACACACACATGTATTACATGTCATTGATCCACATGTGTGGGTTGGAGACTCATTGCTTGAGAACTTTAATGGATACTACTTTAGGGCCTTGATGGTATATGTTACAAAATCTCTTGGTAAACATTGTGATTCATCCTTTCTATTCCTTGAGACACTTGATAATATTGAAGTCACTCCGAATAATCCACAGAAATGGGGAGTATAAATTACTTGTGCTGGAAATAGAATTGAGAAATAGAGGTTTTCCATTTACAATATTGGAGTCATAGACATTGGATACATGGTAGTAGTCCTTGATGTCAATTAACTAAAATTATATTTTCATAATGCGAAAAGAGGTAAACATATTGGTAACCTTGATGTCCTGAACATTCCAAATAATAGCCATTCCACCCAAGCATATCTAATCATCAATCACTACTACTTGGAAATTCCTCCCCTATCTTCTAATTATATGAGGTAGAACCTCACTTAATATTTTTATTTCTTATATCAACATTATTGATGGGTGCTTTGCGTAAAAAAAAAAAAAATTGGAGTATTTGTTTTCCTTTGCTATTGAGGTCCCTCATGTTCCATGAGACTATTTTCATGGAGAATTTACACAGAAAGGAAGTATAATGTGACTTAAAAAAACATGTTCCAATATTTAAGTTATTGGACAATGCCACTTCATGACTCCTATATTTCCTTAACTTGGGACTGAATGGTGAACTTGATAGCCTTAAGGGAAATTAACCAATGAAAATCTCAAAAAGAGGTGACTTTTGACTTTATCACATACAAGTTAATATACTAAAAAAAACATCCATAAAAATTTCATCAATCAATGAATCTTTAAAAAAAATATCCAAAACAATTTCATCAAGCAGTGAAGCATTACATTTATAAATTACAATCTATAAACCTTTTGGGAACTTTTTGGGAAACCATGTTCAAAACCAACATATTTAATATTAATATTTAAAAATAATATGGAAAATAACACATTTTCATAAATTAAATAACATGTTATCAATCCTAAGAAATGTCACTAACATAAAACTAAAAATCATGCAACTAATGGGAGTGGCCACTCAAGGTCACCATAAGACAATTAATCTATTAAGACAGGGATTAATGGGGAAAGAAATCTGCAAAGGACAAAGGCAAACCTATTTTAACTTTATTGTTTTATTAGGTGCAAGTTGAATATCTCAAGATATAATGAAGAGAAGAATTAATTTTATTGCATTAAGAAAACCCAAGCACATTCTATAACTTAGCAAGGAAGAGATGTATAATACCCATCTCAACGACACAACGCATGGCATTAAGTTAATTTTTTATATATAATTTAAACTTATATCATAAAATCACAAATTTAGCATGAATGGATGTTTAAAATCTATTTTTATAAAAAGGAAATATAATTTTTGCTATAAAAGAAACCAGAGACTAAATATATTTTTTTAGAAAATAAAAAAATACTAAACTGAGTATATATTAAAAAAAAACTAAACTTAGGCAAATATTTGTTTTTAATTTAAAATATTTTTTTGAATTTTTTTAAACACTTCCCTCCATTCTAAGAAGCAAAAATAATAATAGACATAAGGACGGACCAAAAATATTCCTTTCCTTGGTAAGTGTTTCCCACCATTCATTCCACTCACTCGAGTTATTTCATAAAACAGAGATAAGTGTTATTTCACACTCTTTTGGGAAAGCCTATTGAGATTCTCTTATGATATATCTATTCCTTGATATATTGATCAAGTTTTGATTCCTTAGATATTAATTAGAGCAAAGAAAACATGAGTACTCTTAATTCCTAGTTCAATGCCTCTAATGGTGGACACAAGGCAAGGGAGGGGTTGCTATCATGTTCATAACTCCAAGTTCATTGTCTCTGATGGTGGACGAGGCAAGGGAGGGGGTTGCAGTCGTGATCGTGGAGTTTTCTATTTTACATTATATTTAGAGAGTTCAAAGCAATTTGAATGGAATCATTGTCGTCACTAGGTATAATGAATTAAGTGTGATAATGGATAAAATGAAGTAATTATTTGTGAGTATTTGTTCTTGAAAGAACATTAGGATCCATCTTATTATAGAGAAAAGTACATGCATGAAAAACATCTCAATATTTCATATGACATTCATATTGTATGCGACTTATTTTTCATTAAAAACAATTTACTTTTTCATGTGACATTCTTTTTTTGTTAAAATTTCTTCTATTTCTAATCTGAATTACATTATAATTTGAAATAAAGCTTCCAGTAAATATTAATTTACCAATTATGCATGGAAATCATAAGAAACATTCACAATATAATATGAAGAACAAATGGGTAGCTACTTCATATGGATTAAAAAATGATTCTACTACTTAATGTGAATTACAAGTGTAATCTTAGTTGGATCTCCAATATATCTTAAGCCATATTTTCATTTTATTTTTAGTACTATTAAATGTTATTATGTCCTAGCTCATTTTATTGTTAGCATTGTAATAAAAATATGAATTTTGCTATAGAATTAGTACTAACATGTAATATTGTTTTTTTTTCCCAGAACACTATAGGTAATGATGATGAAGATGATGATATAGACTATGTTTAGATAACATCATATATCAAAGATGATGATGATGAGGATGTCGATGGCATTGGTGATGATTATGTGGATGATATTATCAGGATGGTCAGGATGATGATCATGGAAATGACCATGAGGATGAGCTTGGCTATGATTTTCATGGTGCTAGCTAGCCATGTGTTATTTTTATATTTAGTTGGATGTCTTAATATGGTAATCATACATTTGAATTTTATTTTATTTGAATAATGATGATGATACTATTGGTACTATCTTGATACCTTGTGAATATGTTGAAAATTGTTTACAATTTTTTTATGAAGTATTATTGTGTATGATGAGATTCCTATTTTTTTATGGATGTTGTGAATTTACCTTAGCATAATGATATCTATGAAACATTTCTATTTGGTAATCTTACATTGACTTTTAGTTGATTTGATTAAATATGATGATGGCATTATCATTTTTATCTTGTTCTTTTATGCATATATTGAAAATTATCAACATTACTTTGATGGAGAATTATTATGTATGTTGATATTACTATCTTTTGATGGATGTTGTGAATTTACCTTAGAATAATGGTGTTCATGAAATATTTTGATATGATAATCACACATTTGAATCTTAGTTGATTTAATTAAGGACGATGAGGATATTATTAGTATTATCTTGTTACTTTATATATGTGTTGAAACCCGTCAAAGCTTTTTTATGGAGAATGATTATGTATGATGGCATTACTATTTTTGGATGTAATGTTGTGAATTTACCTTGGAATAATGCTATCTGTGATAAATGTTGATTTAGTAGTAATATATGTATATTGAAAATTGTCAATGAATTTTTGATGGAGAATTGTTATATATGAGGATACTGCTATATTTTTTATGAATGTTGTCAATTACCCTTAAATTTGTTTACAAATACTAAGTTATGAATTTGAATTGTGATATATTCTTAAATGTGTTATACATGAAAATACCTACTCATCATCTTGGAGGAGAATAGTATGTTGTTGGTTGAAATACCCCTTTCTCCTAAACTATATAAGCCTATAATACAAGTTATGTACCATGAGGACCATGGTATACTAGTCTATAACAAGTTGTCCCCTTCATCTAACTTTTTGTTACCAAAATAATAACCACCTAAGAAAAATTAAGAAACTAATAAAATAATGCCATGTAGACAATTTTTTAATATATCATTTTTATTATTTTTTTTACCAAAATTACCCAAATAAATGTCACATTTATCAAAATAACTGTATATGTATTTTATATTTAAATTA